>LOEQ01007396.1:35132-62946 GCA_001685075.1 Bramus lutescens | reverse complement strand
TGATTAAAAAGAAAGCCTCCTGCCAGAGACACGGGATCAAGGGCCAGGTAGGTTCTACAGGACAGTGTCTCATCCACTGATCATGGTGTATGGGCTGCAGAAGAGAATAGGCCACCCCAATTCTCGGACCTGAGACTAAGCAGTGGCAGACACATCCCTTTGGTCATTGCAATTTAACACTGCCCTCAAGGCTCTTCTGCATGTGGGTGCCTATTTCAGAAGGCCAGTTGGGACCTTGCTCTGAAGAGAACGTGGTGAGTTGACAAAGAGCTGTCTTCTGTCTTCATAGCACACACTAACCTATTTCCTAAAAGACGACCTGAAAGGCCACATCCCACAAAGGGCATCCAATCTTGACCCCATGTAACTGCATCGTTTGTGTCCTGGTCTACCATTGTGCAAAGAGTTTTATGTGAACTTGACACAAGTCTGAGAAGAGAATGCCTCCCCTAAGATCAGATTTTAGGCAGGCCTACAGGATATTTTCTTGATCAATGATTGATGGCTGGTGGGCCCAGACTCTTCCTGGGTTGTGGTCTTGGGTTTAATAAGAAAGCAGGCTGAGGAAGTCATGTGGAGGCAAGCCAGTAAGCAGCACCCTCCATGGCCTCTGCATCAGCTCCTGCCTCCAGGTTTCTGCCCTGCTTGAGTTCCTGTCCCGAGTTCCTTGGGTGATGAACTATAAAGTGGAATAACCAAAGAAACCCTTCCCCCTCCCAAAGTTTCTCTGAGCATAATGTTTCCTATCACAGTAGTAACCCTAATTTAAGACAATCGTGTTAACCCCATTTGTAGCATTGTCTTGACAGGATGTACACAAGTGCACTCCATAGCAACTGGGCCGACGGATAAAAAAGACAGGATGACGAGGCAATCTCTTCAGATGCTATTTCTAACCTGGCATCACTACTATGAGGACCTTCCTGGGGCCCAATCAGATGCTGCACCATAGAGAAACGAGGCCATCAAGCTCAAGTTCACACCACCATAAGAACTGCATTTGGACTCCTTTCAGAAACAGAATGAGAAAGGACTGGACAAGTTTGACCTTCCATCAAGACTATTTCCTTGTGAGCCTGTCTGGCAGTCACAGGCTTACTCAAGTCATTCCTACATAATTGGGTTCCTCAACACAAAAATCTTCACTGCCATTCTCTTGCCCACATGTCTTCGCATAGAGTATGTCTGCTGCAATGTGTGTAAGCAGAAGGACTCTGACTTGACTCTGAAGATGACTCAAATTGATTGGGTCTATCATTGCTATTCTAAGTCCAAGGCAGGCATGAAGGAGATGCTCACAATAGTTACAACTGACACCCAATTGCCTTTCACAGAAGACCAGCTACAGTCCCCAATCTCAGCTACTTTGATTGCTCTTGGCCAGGATGAACTTGTCTTGGTTGCAATAGAATGTCACACGTCAAAAAGATATTTGAGTTGTCCACTACAAGGAGGGTGGGGGAGGGAATCTTGGCCATGACTTAAGTAACCCCAACTTCCATTCCAACCTCTACAGCAGGCCAACTTTTCTAGTTTCCAGGTGTTTTTTTATAACCCTGGAATTCAGGCCACCATATTATACCTTCTTGGAATTCTAAAAGTCAGATTTGCTGAGAAACTGAGGAGGAACAAACCTTAAGTTTTAGGAAATAACAATGACAAGATTTTAGGGAGAAGGCAGTGGCTGTCTCATGTTTGGGATGAGGTAACTCACTTCTGCTCCTTTGAGAAATTGCAAACAACCCCCAGTGCCTCATTTCAAAGTCCTTTAAAACATGGGTTCATGTTAAAAGTCAGCCATTTTGAATAGCTGCTATCAACGCTCAGCATCTGGTGTGTTCTCATACATGAGTGAAGAGGCTGAGAGGCAGCAGAGAATGAGGCTCACATTGGTCACACCACTGACACGTGTCCGTGTGCAAGGACCTGGAAGTGTAAAGCTACACTTCAAAGGGAAGATCACCTGGACCCAAACCAACGCTCATCCCACACAGGAATGACAAGCCAGGGAAATCTCAAGCTCTTGGCCATTTCTGCCATCTGTGGTACGGCAACCTCTGTACACAGCCCTAGATGAAGGAGCCATCTTCATCGGATTATTGTCCAAATAAATTCAGCCAGATCCAAATGTGAGGCTCACCAAGAAGAGTCCAGGTGACCTGCCTAAAAACGTCGATCCCACATTGTGGATAGCCTCCTGGCTCTATTAGAAAGGACTCAAGCAGAGCTGGTGGACTTCTCTCCCAGATCCGATAGCAAGGGATGAGGAAGCTTGTCACGGAGTCTTCCCCATACCCCTCTAATTGAAACAATCGTGATTAAAAAAGAAATCATCCTGCCGGAGACTCGCAAGCAAGGGCTCCATGATCTTTATGATCCCCTGATCCAAGTATACGAGCTGCTGAATGCACTACTGTCATTCCGAGTTTTAGACCTGAGCCCAAGGGACCCACAGTCCTTTGGCCATTGACTTCAGTAATGCTCTCAAGTGTCTCCTACAAAGCAGGCCCGTTTCAGAAGGACAGATGTGACCCTGCTCTAAAGACGCTGGAGATGACGAAAGAGCTGCCTTCTGACTTCATAGCACACTCAAAATCCTCTTTCTTAAAGATGACCAGGACAGCCCCACACCCCTCAAAGGTCATCCTACGGTACCCCGTGTGACTAGAATTTTGTTCAAATTTACAATTGTGTGGATAATTTTATGTCAGTTCGGCCCAAGTTAGTCATCCAAGGGGAGGGATCTACGTTTCACAAAATTCCTCCATTAGACTGGGCTATAGGCAAGCCAGCAGCACATTTTCTTAATTACTGCTTGATGGGGGATGGCCTAGCCATTTAAGGGTTAGACAATTCCTGAGCTGGTAGTTCTAAGTTGAGAAAGTGAGAAAATCAGGAGCAAGGCAGCGAACAGCACACCCCCCACCATGGCCTCCACCTAGCTCCTGCCTCCGGGTCCCTGCCCCACTTGAGTTCCTGTCGTCATGTCCTTTGATCATGAATGGTTGTACAAATACAAACTGGAAAAAAAAAACACTGTCTCAACTATCTTTGGTCATGGTGTTTCATGACGACAATGGAAACCTAATAAAACCAACTAAGCCCTCCATTTTCTATCTTGAATGGATCGCCACAAGGGCACTTGATAGCAATCAGGCGGACTGATTCACTAAAGTCAGGGTGATGAGAGGTAGTTCTTTAGATATGGTTTCTGACCTTCTAAGCACTGGTAGGAGGGAACTTTCTGAGTTTCCACTATGGAGGTGTGAAGCCATTAGACTCTTACAGTCCACAGGACAGTAAGAACCACATTTGTTCTTAGTGAAGAATAAAGGGGTTAGAGATAAGGGCTTCCTTGTATCAAGGCACTCCTTGTGATCCTGTCTAAAAAAGAATTTCAGGCTTATTCATGTCTATTTTGTTCCTCAATGAAAAATTTCATTGCAATTGTCCCTAACACACATCTTTGAATAGGATTTGGCTTCAATCTAAGTCAGAAGCATTCAGATATGGCCGAAAAGGCTTAGAAATAGCATTCACCTTTCCAATCGATCTCTTCGAGTCCCTAAAGCCTAAAGTGAGAGAGATGCCACCAGTGGTTACAGGTGACACCCAAATGCCTTTCATAGAAGTCAACGACAGTATCAAGTTCAGCTGCTCTATTGCTCTTGGTCATGCTGGAGTCAAGAAACTTGATAGTACACAGCATTTGACAAGAAGATGTTCGCTAGCTGTTACCAGCATCGAGGGGGGGCTTGTCTAGGCAAGAGCAAAGTGCCAACCTGCCTTCCAGTCCAGCCATTACAGGTGGCTGCGTTCTCTCTCTGGGTGTTTCTTATACCTTAGAAGTCACACTCTTGTACCTTGTTAGGGTTGGAGAAGTCATCTTTCCTGGGAAACTGCTATTCCAAGGACAAATAGTGAAAGAAACAAATAGCCAGAGACGACTGTGGAGGCACTTCTTTAAACAATCCTAAGGTCGATTCTTTGCACTGGAGAGCGAGTGTGGGCTGGATTTGAACTGGGGCAAGCCTCAGGCCCTTGATGGCCACTGCTCGCAGGATAATTGTGAGGCGTGGCCCCGTGAAGGAGGCGCTGGGGGTGGGGGGAGAGGGGCAGGCATGGAGCTCCCCAGCTGGCGGTGGTGACGAAGAGGGTGTGCGTGGGACAATGAGCTGGGCAGCTATGGGCTGTGGCCGCCTTTAGCTGGTTGAGCGGGCCTTCCTGCGAGCATGGCCCTAATGCCCAAGGTCAAGTGTCCCAATGCTTTAAGGCTTGAGCGCCCAGATCAAGGTGCACTGAAGTCGGGGCAGCCAGGACATTGTGGAGAGCTATCTCGGAGCAGCTACGATGGTCAGCACCAGGAGCTTTGAACTGGAGCATTTTTGAAGAATGAGACAAAAGGCCGCAGGAGCCAGGGTTGCAGAGGGGCTCTCAGGTCCTCAGGGGGCCCCCATGGACAATGGGCTCATCCCCAGCCCCGCCTCAGTGCTCACAGCAACTTCTACTGCACATGGACCTTACAGGCCCTAAGCTCAGAGAAGGCGGCCAAGAAGGCATGCTTCCTCTTCCTACGGGAATAGGGACTGCTACTTCAAAGGCCTGGGCTTTGCCATCTCCAAAGATGGCTTCTGTTTCTTTGATGCGCTCTCCTCATGAAGCTCACCCTTATGCTTTCTGACATTGTGAACCTGCCCCAGGGCATCCGCACAATCTACACCACAGCTGGCAGTCAGAAGATCACCAGCTTGGACAAGCTGCTGGAATTGGAGTTACCCCCGTGTGCCTCCAGTGAACCATTTTGTAAAGCTGATTACACCAAACACGTTAATCCGAATTGGTCTATGAACATCAAGGGAGGTACAACAACCTGAGCCTCGGTCGTAGCCTCTGAAAAATGTGAAAGCAAGCAAGGACTTCAAACCCAAGTTAGTGACTGATCTGAAACGGAGTGAAGCCTGGAAAGGCTTCTGATTAAAGAGACTGCCCATTCTTTTGAGCAGTTCCTAACAGATACTACAGAAGCCACTAAACTAGTGATGATGTGGAATTGTCCCAGGAGCATCTATCAAATGAGCACGAGGATCCTTCTCAGGCATTCACTGCACCCAAACTAAGACTGGCCAGCAAGATGATCAACCTGCTCTACAGGTCATAGGGTCCCAGTCCTGTATGGAGTCACTTTCTGGGCTCTGCTCAGGTCTCAGGTAGTCCCTGTTCTGCTCTCAGGACCTTTTGTATTCAGAAGATGGCCATCGTCCTCGCTACTCATGGAACATTTCTAGGTAGTTTACCGAGGCATTTTGAGGAGTCCTAAAAACACAAGACCTCAGCAATCACCTGTCTGCAAGGATCTTTTAGGCACGACTTGCATAAAAGACCAGGATCCAAAGGAATCCATATGGCTACAGAGCTGAGCAGGGAGACAGTGTCCAGCCCAGTGACAGTGCCTCAGGCACCCTGACAGACTTATGAGTCCTTTCTTCTGAGGAGCAAGCCTTTACATTTTAGGAAATAATGACAGTTAAGACTTTAGGGAGAAGACACTGGATGTCTCAAGTTGGGTATGAGGCTGCAGTTGTTCAAAGGAGGCAATGAGACAACTCGAAACATTGTCTCCTACACCAAGGTGCTTCAAAGCAATGGGATACATAGAAAATGGGTTTGTTAGCAAGATCAGAGCCATCAGAGCCATATTGAGTGGCTGTTATCAGATGCTCACAAGTATGAGTGATGAGGCCAAGGGCTTTGAGAGAATGAATCTAACATTCGTCACAAAACTGACATGTGTCAAAGTTTAAAAATCTGAAACTAAAGCTGTACTTCAAGTGGAAAACCAACCTGGACATACCAACCCCTCCCCCACAGAGGAATGGCCAGAGAAATCTTAAGCTCTGGATCGTTTGAGCGTCTTCTGTGGTAGGACCATCTCTGTACGTGGCCCTAGATAAAGGGGCCATCTTCATTGGATTATATCAAAATTTAACCAGTTCTAGATGTGAGGATCCTAAGAGTCCAGGTGACTTGCCTTACAGAGCATTCATCCCAGTGTGGATACCCTTCTGGGTAAATGATAGGACCCAATAGAGATGAGGCACATCTGTGTGCTTTCTTCCACCAGATGTGGAAGCAGCCAACTACAAAACTTGTCAGTCACCGTCTCTTGCCCATATGCCCTCAACACCCACAGTCATGATTAAAAAGAAAGCCTCCTGCCAGAGACACGGGATCAAGGGCCAGGTAGGTTCTACAGGACAGTGTCTCATCCACTGATCATGGTGTATGGGCTGCAGAAGAGAATAGGCCACCCCAATTCTCGGACCTGAGACTAAGCAGTGGCAGACACATCCCTTTGGTCATTGCAATTTAACACTGCCCTCAAGGCTCTTCTGCATGTGGGTGCCTATTTCAGAAGGCCAGTTGGGACCTTGCTCTGAAGAGAACGTGGTGAGTTGACAAAGAGGAATTGACATTTGTTGAGAAATTACAGGAGGCACATGTGGATAGGGTCAATCCAAATCTTAGCTGTATTCTCATCATACTGCCTTCCAGAATTTCTCCTATGGGAATTTTAATGCAGAGAGGCAATATTATCTTAGAATGGATCTTTATACCACATAAGCCAAGTAAAAAAATTAAAAACTTATGTGGAAAGAGTCTGAATTGATTATAAAAGGTAAATTGAGACTGTCAATTAACAGGTATAGACCCAGCAGAGATTATGGTGCCTTTTACTGCTGATGAAAGTTATGGGAAGACACTGAACCCTGGCAAAGGGATTGTGCTAATTTGGGGGGAGAAATTAATAGCAATTATCCCAAAAGCTATAGGCTTAACCTTATAAAGAGAACTTCTTGGATTCTTCCCTGAATTGTATGTGATGCACCAATAACTGGAGCCCACACATTTTATACTGATGCAAATAAAACAGGGAAGTCAGGTTACAAATCAGAAGTAAGGTGGAACAAAGCCCTTATAATTCTGTCCAGAAGGCAGAATTATATGCTATTCTTGTGGTACTAAGGGATTTTAAAGAACCTCTCAATAGTTACTGATTCACAATATGCAGAAAGAGTGGCCTTACATATTGAAAATGCTGAATTTATACCAGATGACAGAGTTGACTTCATTGTTCATCCAGGTGCAAGGCATAATCAGGAATAGGCTTTGTCCTATATACATAACACACATCCAATCCCATAAGGGTCTGCCAGGTCCTCTAGCACAAGGTAACACAGAAATTGATCAATTATTGATTGGAAGTGTTGCAGGCCTCCGAATTTCATAAAAAACATTGTGTCAATAGCAAATGTTTAAAGAAAAGGGTTTTCTATTACATGGCAACAAGCTAAGGAGATTATAGAAAGAGCAAGAAGGGGACCTCTTTATAAACAGACACCATTGCCTGCAGGCAGTTACCTAAGGGTACTCAAAGGAATGAAATCTGGCAGATGGATGTGTTCCACACTTTATGGAATTTGGTAAGTTAAAATATGTACACCACACCATAGACATGTATTCAAGGTTTTCAATGGGCAACTGCCTTGAGCTCAGAAAAGGCTGATTCAGATCACACATTACAAGTTATGGCCATCATGGGCATTCCTGCACCAATAAGACAGACAATGGTCCAGCATGTGTAAGAAAGTGAAACAGTTTTTTTGCTTATTATAAAGGACATTACAGGTATACCAAATAATCCTACAGGTCAGGCAGTTAAAGTAAAGTCAAACCACACTATAAAAGATATGCTGAACAAACCCCCGAACAAATCTATTTCTGGAAAATACCCCCAGAAATAGATTGCATAATGCTTTAACAACCTTGAATTTTCTTAACGCTAGTGAGAAAGGGACAACAGCAGCAGAGAGACATTGAATAATAGAAAAGTCTGAATTAAATCAGCCGGTGTATTTCAAGGATGTGCTGACCTCACAATGGAAGCCAGGAGATGTGCTACGTTGGGGAAGGGGTTTCGCTCTTGTTTCCACAGGAGACATTTATGGATAACCATCAAAATAGAGATTTGTTTTGAAAAGGTGAAACCTATTGAAACAAATGACAGCTCATCCACAACAGTGGCAACCATACAGGTGGTCAGGAAAGCCGTATAGGGTTGGGGCAGGGTCTGTTCTTATCTTTGCAGGAAAATCACACGTCAAAAATTCAAGAGACCCCGGATGTTTGAATGCTGACAGAACAAAAAAATATCCACCAAGGACCATCTAGAAAACGGAATATGGATTATGTATAAAGGTATTGGTTACACTTATTTATACACATGCATACACATCTATCTATATATTAATATATTTGGCTGGTTTTGGAGTTGGACAATGGCTCTGTACTTCTCTAAATCCAAGCTTGTTAAGGAACATTCAGAGTTTCTCATATTGGGAGCCATCTGGTATGGGACAGAAGGAATACTTCAGGAAAAGAATTTACTTTCTCCATGCCTATTTTGTCTATCATATTCAGCATATGTTTATATGAATGATGTTTAAATTTTCCATGCTGAATAGATTTTTCCTACAGATTCTTTTCCTGCAGTAATCTTTAAAGTTTCCAGGAAGATGGGGCCCCACAGCAACCACTCCACTTAGTTGAGGACATCGTGATGTAGACAGCACTACCGTAAGATCATTTTGGGTACCAGCTGCTGAAATGGTGCACCTTCTCATTCTGGCCAGAACTCCAAATGAGAACTTTGAGGNTTGACTGCTCGGAAATTGTTTGCAACTATACTAGACAGTAATTTTGGAACTTAATCACTTTAATTTTTGCAGGATCCCATTAAGAGAACATCGGCCCCATGACAGCGGGAAGCAATTCTAGAAGACAACGCCTCCAATCCCAAAAAGTTTGTGCATAGGGTTAGGAACACTGTTTAGGGTTGTTATTACTTGTACTCGATAGAGGGTTGGGGAGAAAACTATGTTCAAAAAAAGGGGGGATACTGATAGTGGGTAATAGAGTGAATACTTGTGAGCTTTTATGAATAATTTACATTGGTATAGTTTTGTATATTGATACAAGTTCAATTTCTACTTGTGTTTACATTATTTGTACATATATACAAAGTTATTTTGTCAGGTTGTATATATGCATGTTTCTACCTCAGTTTAGGACATTTTGTGTATATTTTCATATTATAGGTCAATAGTTGTTCATGTTTGTTGTACAGTTAGATCAATTAGGTTATTTAGATACATATTGTATTCTGTCTAGATAGGTATTCAACCACTTCAAGAATCTGTGGAACATGGCATTTAAATAATTTTACAAGTAATTTAATTACTTGTAATTAAATAATTATTACAAGTAATAATCAACAACCCCTAAAACAGTGTTCCTAACCCCTATGCACAAACTTTTTGGGATTGGGGGCGTTGTCTTCTAGAATTGCTTCCCGCTGTCATGGGGCCGATGTTCTCTTAATGGGATCCTGCAAAAATTAGTGATTAAGTTCCAAAATTACTGTCTAGCATAGTTGCAAACAATTTCCGAGCAGTCAATAGTTTTGTTCCCCCCCCCAAAGTTCTCATTTGGAGTTCTGGCCAGAATATGAGAAGGTGCACCATTTCACAGCAGCTGCTACCCAAAATGATCTTATAATGAGACATGAGTGCTTCTGACAGCACCAATCTATTCCCGAGAGAATGCTGAGCACCAGAGACACTCCACTTGGAGCTTGTTTTCTTCTTGGCAAAACTGGCCTTTGGGCAAAAAACTGACAATGCCTCAACCACTGACAAGCTATGGATAAGCAGGACTGTGAAATCTTGCCAAGACAGGGTAAAAATTTTCCTGCCTCTGAAAATGGTCAGTCACACTAGGCCTTAGCCAAAGTTGGGTTGCTTCAACATCGCAAAATGAGACTTTGGGCGATTGCTCGGGTAGCTAGTTATCTGTCATATTGCTCGCTTTGGAAGCTACTTGATTGTACTTCCTTGCCCGCTCAAGTAATATCTCCCTTCTCAGGCCTTTGATGGGATTGAAGATTAGATAGTCATAGTTACTGTACCTCTTATGATCTAGCCAAACCATTTCCTATACAAGACTTAAGACTCCATAGGATAGAATGTTTTAGAATATTAAGCATATGTTCTTTGCTTAATATTGTTTATGCTGATTATAATTCTAATCTTATACTTGATTTGTTCCTAGTGTATATTGTTTTGTATTGGGTTTGGAACTCTTAAAAAGGGGAGGTGCTGCAGGAGCTCCTGCTCCTTCAGCCAATAGCCTTCAAGACACTAGCCCACTGGGGCGTGGTCTCATTCTTGCTTCTGTTCCAGCAGCTAGACTGTTTCCTGTTTGCGACGAGAGGACTGTTTGGGATGGTGATCTGTAAGTTTCTTCCCCTCAAATATTTTATTATCCATAATTCTTAACTGGCGTGGAATTGTTTTGCGGCTTCAGTGCCACACCTGGAAGTGCCTACTCTTGGGGAGGCTTTCCATCTTCAGGGCAGTTAAGCATCCCCTACTTCCCCATCCCTTTAACTCATTTTTTCAAACCATAAACCTTCAGTCGGGGGGGGGGTTTAGTACATCAGTCCTATCGAGAATGAGCCGTCATGGGCCTCATCACGGGAGCCGCAACATATGAAAGTATTCACACTAACGTTGTCTCGCTAACTTGTTCTCATGAGTCACATGGAAGATTTGACGAGAGCATATATTCTGTCGCCTTATTGTGATGGGTGTTGAATTTTTTACACTGTTAAAGGTGTATTATTTGTTTCTGCTGCTTTTGTTAACCATGCAAAGACATGTACATTTGATTAAAGTTAGCCTGGGATCAGGAAAGTTGAGTCAGCAACTAGCTGACAGGAATTGGTAGGGAGAAAGTTGTGTAGCAGGTGTTCTTTAGTGGGGGCTGAGCTGGAGGACACCCTGTTTTGACGGAGATGTGAGCTAGGAAAGAAAGTTACTTGCTATTCAGCCTCTCAAAGCTAGAATTTCACCTCAACCTTTGAATCCCGAGTTCTATAGAAGGATAGAGATTTAGATAAAGTTTCCTTTAGTGGACGCAATAGAGCCTGTGCCTGAGGGAACAATTCCTGCCCGGCTGTGACCTGTGTGGCCAACTATTACTGGTAGATACAGTTGCAATGGCCAGTTGGAATATCAGTTGCTTAAAGTGCAGCCACTGCATTGAGTGAAAAACAGGTGGGTATGTAAACAACTTCCTAAAATCAATGTTTCAAATACATAGACATCAGGGGAACCCTTAATGGGGGTAAAGCAGTGGCCATCAAGAGCATCACACAGCAATGACGTCTGCAGTGACTGGGCTCTTTACCTTCAAGGTGAGCCAGTTTGAGCTTCTCAACCACCTTGGNCCCCCCCAGCATACACCTCCCTGTCAGTCATTGGCTCAAACTCAGGGCCATGAACGCTCCATGTAGCTGGCTCTTGTCAGTCACAGTAGGGAATATGGTCACCCAGACTCTGATCAGTCTCTAGTATTTAGACAAAAGGAGCCTTTTGGTTTCCTATATGCAGAGCCTTCAAAACATAAGTGACAGGCCAGTGTGCTGCACCTTCAAGGCTGGAAAATTCCACCCACTGGTCAGCCTCCTATTCATAGATAACGATGGATGAGAAACAAGCAGCGTGCCTCTAAGCTCAAAGTCAAGTCCACGGCTACTGCAGCGCTGTCTCCAGTGCTGCCCAAGTCTCTTCATACAAAGCTTCATGACTGGGGCCTTCTAATGTCCCTTTCATTCTACAGGACCTTTCCTGGAACTGCAGATTGGAATCCTCAGTTTCCCCAGACTCCAAGATATGGGCAGCCTCTCTCCCAAGAGTAGTGTTAAGTGGCATGGTATTGAGGGACCACAGAGATATTGGGCAAGGAGACATGTGTAGCGATAGGGGAGCAGGTCTGCTTTTCATCCGGCCCAGCTCCCGCACGGCTAGTTTATACCCCGAAATAACAACACACAAATTGTATTCATTTAAACATTGCCTGGCCCATTATATCTAGCCTTTTCTTGGCTAACTATCTTGATTAACCCATTTTTAATGATCTTTTAGCACCACAAAATGGTGGCTTACTGGGAAGATTCTAACTTACGTCCATCTTGGGCCGGAGTTTCATGTGTCTGCCTAACTCGGTTTTCTTCCTCCCAGCATTCTGTTCTGTCTACTCCACCCACCTAAGGGCTGCCCTATCAAAAGGCCAAAGCAGTTTATTAACCAATGAAAGTAACGCATAGATGACTCTCCTGCATCAGACATGGAAGACAAGACCTAACCATGGTGAGAGGGAGTGAGAGTGTGGTGGCAGTTTTTTTGTCAACTTGACACAAAAGCTAGAGTCTTCCGAGGAGGAGGAAAATGCCCCTAACTAGATTAGTCTATAGGCAAGCCTGTAATCAGCTTGCTCTAAGTACCATTCCTGGACCCTATAAGTGGGCTGAAGCCATGAGGAGCAAGCCAGCTAAGCAGCACCCTCCATGGGCTCTGCCTTAGTTATTGTCTCTCCGGGTTCCTGGTCTTGAGTTTCTGCCCATAAATGATTAACAAAACAAACTAAACCCCTTCCTCCTCAAGTTGGATCTTGGTCATGGTGTTTATCACAGCAATAGAAACCCTAATTATAACAGGAAGAAAAAAGCCTGCATTTAGAGGGAGGGCGTGTGGTATCAAGTCAGCTTTACATTGTGCTTTGACCATATTCAGGTCCCACTCGAACTCTGGGGGGGAATGCTCATAAACTGGAGGCGTGACTTCTAGAAGTTAGATGAAAGCAGGGGACTCCGTCATGTCCCATTCTGAGTTGTTATATGCCAAGTCTGACCTGTGTTATGTTGCAGGACAGCTGTGGCTTCAGAGCCCAGACCATTTTTGAAAACCAATATAGACTTCAAGTCCATGTTATTTTGGGTGTGAAGGATAGTCACAAGAAAACCTGAGATCGGTTTCCAAAGCCTTCCAAGGACTGTTTGAAAGCAGAGTCAACTACTCTTATCGAAACACAACCAAAACTGGCTTTGGGCGTGGTTTATAGTTTTGAACAAGCCCTCGAAGTCTTAAATACAGAGACTTCTCTGGGTGCCTCCAGAATGGCCTGTAAGTGGCTCTTCGCAGTTTAGCTGACACATTTGTTCATGAGAGCTGGAGTCTTTGGACACTCAAAACTTCATGACCAGGAGGCTCCCACCAAGTCTATGTGCACAGAAATATTACAGAATCAGGCTGAGAGAGAACAGAACTAGCAGCCATGGGATGGAGCCCATAGGACACCCTCTTCCAAGGAGCCCAAAGTTGAGATTTCTCAGTTCAACTGATGAAGACCAGTTGATGCGAGTCTGCTCTAGCGTCTTTCTCTTCACTGAGTCCTGAGATGGGATCCCCTCTTGAATCAAGAGGTGAAGGAAAACTGGCGTTTATGACCTTGCCAGCTACCACACCTTCAGGCAAGTGTGGAGACAATGGAGATTCTAAGTCAACGTCCAGCTTCCCCCTCCCCGCTCAGTGTTCATGTGAAGCCCCTGGACCATGATGGCATGTCATGCAGTGTGTTCCATGAATCTTTGCTGAGACAGCCTCAGCTCTAACTGGGCAGTCAGGTCAAGCGTCGCCCGAACTAGCAAAATACTTTTGCGTCTCCTATGGTGCTGGCTAGGGGGGGTCTTGTCAGGTCATTAAAAATCAGCACAGGAAGATGCTCCCAACTCACATCTGTACATGTACCTACTTCACTGCAGAGACCGAGGCCCTTTCCTCTGGGGACTTTACATCAGCTTGGGGAATTCTAAGGGTGCTGTGCTATGAAGAGCTGGTGTCAAACCTGCCAGTCACAGAAGAGTCAAGACTACAGCAGCTTGGGAAACCAAGGGTGACCAGCAGTTTGATACTGCCTATGGCACCGACACCAGCCACGGGAGTTCCAAGTCATGACATACCCATCAAGTTTGTGCAGGTTCTACAGGCAAGTGGGAGGAGTAACAGAACTACTCTGGGGCTCAGAGATGCCCTAGAAGTGGGGGGGGCCTTGCCCATTCTCTCCAGGAATGATCCCCATAAAGTCCCAGGCTGGCCCAAGTTATTCTTCGACTCAGGACCAAATGGAGAATTCCCCCCGTTAGGTGGTGGAGGAGAGGGGGATTTGGAAGGTAGGCTTTGACCATCCTGGAATTCTCTGTAGATCAGGCTCATCTCAAACTCAGATCTGCCTCTACCTCCCAAGTGCTAGGTTTAAATGCATGCTCCACCATTGCCCAGCTAAAACATGATGGGTAATCCTCTCTCCAGCAGTTATATGGCTCTAGACCTGACCTAGTGTGACTTGAAGAGCTTAGGGGCCCTAAAGCCACTGCCCACTGAAATCTGTCAATGGAACAGGGCCCACGTGGTTAGGAACAGTTGGGTGCAACTCCAGTTGCAGGCAAATGTGAACAAGGGCAAGACATTTGGGGTTCTTGGTCATGTCACCTCTATTTCAGGGAGCTGCAATTTCTTCACTAGCTGCTCAGTTTCAAGTGAGCCTTCTCAGTTGACCCCCCTAAAGTTCTTTTTGCAAAAAAGCCACAATCTAGGTCCCTAAGTTTTAAGAGTAACTGGGTTAGCTTTTAAATGTCAACTTGGCGCAACCTACAATCAGGAGAACCCCAATTGCCCAGATCAGATTTGACCAGTGAAAGTTTCTAGACTATCCTGCTGACTTTTAGTTGATGTTGGGGTCACTGTGGACTATCCCCTTAGGTGAGTGATCCTGAACTATGTAAGAAAGCTAGAAGCATATAAAAGCTGGTCTGTGAGCCAGCCAGAAGGCACCTTCCACTGTTCCTGCTGTTGCCATTGAACTTTCTTAGCTGTAAAATGAGTTCCCCGTTTAAAGGGTAGAACTGTTTGAAGAACAAGCAGACCTGCCTTGATCCGCTCCCCCACCACCACCATGTTGGAGTGCGACCTAGAATTGTAAGTTGGATAAACCCTTTATTCTCCTGCTTCGATTTCATCCATGTTTTAGTAAAGCTGCAGAGAGGCCACTAGGACATTGAGGCAGAGAGCCCCGTTTCTGAGCGCCTGCACATTGGATGACGTCAGCACAGGGTAGATACCTCTTGGGTTATATCTGGGCCATTTCTGTGATCATAAGCAGTGGTCTTGGTTGCCTTGTGAGAAGCAGATTTAGATATGTATCTAAATCTACAGTATCTTCCTACGTCACCTCGCTGGGTCACCGTAAGGACAGAAGCAGGAGCAATGTATTAGGGACAACAGCAGTAGCCACAGGCAATAAAGGATTAAGAGTTGCTTTAAGGGCTGTAAACCTGAACATGAGGTATGATCCCCTCAGGTGGTTGTTCCTGTGAGGATGGCAAGGGAGGACAGAAACAGGATGCTCAGGGGTGAGACAAAGTTGAGGAGCTTGAGGAGCGGCTCTGTAGAAGAGGTATTAGGAACAATCGATGCTCAACAGCTTCATATCTGCAGCATCCATCTGTGAGGACCTCTGCTCTGCATGAACCATATGCTTTCGTCAAGGTCAACGCCTTGACCAAATAGACTGGGCAGCAATGTGATGGGCACCCAGAAAGGAGCCTTGAATGGCTGCTAACTTCTAGGTTCCTCTTTGGTATCCCCACGGTGGAGAGCTCCCAAAGTCCATTGGATGCTTGACTATCTAATGGTCTAGAGATGGCTTCCTTCAAAGAGAACCCAAGAAAGGCTTCTCTGCTATTCCAAGTCCTGGTTCTTTTGAGAAATTTTGGACCAGACTGACTCAGACCTGTCCCTGGAGACACTGGGTTTCCCAACACAGTTGGGAAACAGGGAGTGTTGAAGTTCCCTGCATAAACAGAGCTCACTTAACACTGGTATTGAGTGATCTTAGTTTTGGGCAATATAAATGACAGCCTCCTTGGGAGCTATGACAGCCACCCTTGTCAACAGACAGGATGGAGCTACAGGCTGGGTGAAGAAGTCAGGTGCAGCTTCCCATTGCCAGAGCTTCAACCACAGATAGAGGGTCACAAAAAAAAAAAAGGAATTTAACCNNNAAAAAAAAAAAAGGAATTTAACCATTATAACTGGAGATGCCTTCTTGGCCATGGCAGAAAGCTGTACTTACATTATGAGGGTAGGTGACTATACTTGTGCTTATATGGCTCCTGCCACTATGCATCTCTCTCACCCAGGAAGAGCATCACGAGCCCAGAGTCTGTGAGGCAAAGACCACTTCCATCTTCAGGTGCCAGACAGACTGACCCGACCATCAGTTAGATGCTCATTCCATAACTAATGATCAGTCTCTTTCCCGTCTCAGTCCCCTGGCCTTAACCTGGCTTTGGACAAATCCATAAGTTCAAACATAGCTAAATCTTGGGCCTGCCGAAGTCTTGGTCAACCTCTTAGATACCCAGCCTGGACAACTCAAGTTATAGACATTCAACATTGTGAGTGGTGACTTTCATCTCCGTAGCATATATAGACAACTGGGGGGCTCCCACTAGGAATCCAAAACCAGATGGTACAAACACTCAGGTGAGGGTAACCACTGTTTATTTGGGGGCACTTTGAAGATCTGTGTCAGGGTCCAATCCAACATAAAACACTCTTTGGACCAGCGTGGAGGCACAGGAATAATCGAGACACAGTTTACACAGATCAGCAATATTGGAGTCTCAGGGGTCAATTCAAATCCTGAATATCACCAGCGTTTATTATTCTCCAAACATCCTTTATTTCCCAAGGTAAACTGAGAGGGAAGTTCACTAGCATTCTGTTTCAGGGGTAGCAGGACTAAAGTCACATCCACAGCTGTCACTAGCTTGGAGCTGACAGCTCTTCCCAGGCCATCTCCACAATTACAAAAAATGAGCAGCACATCAGCATAACCCCTGAGCTCAGGAGACAGCCAGTCTGAAGATGCTTTTTACACCTCTGCTGCCATTGTGGCTCGAGAGCCTGGCTGCTGATACAGTGCAGAAATACGTGGCCTGCACGATATTGCCCCACAAACTTGGATAGTTTAGGATCGGGCACCCCATCCCATAACATGCTACCACCTCCAGTGTCAGGCTGCAGGCAGGAGGGGGAGCAGTTTCACAGCCCCTCAAGATCTGAGTTAAAGTAAACTGCAGGGGTAAAGCAACCCCAGAGATGGTGTTATCACATCACCGAGCTCAGTTGTCAATCTGATCCTTCATTAGTGACTTCAATCGCTGCAGGACAGTTCTTGGCGGGCAATCAGGCCATGCCCATTTTAACATGGAGCAGAACAGGACACAGCTCCTCCCCGCTTCATGCTCTTGCATCTGAACTCAGGTCACCCATCTTCAGAATGCCTTACCAGACTGGCTGAGGCTGTCAAATGCATCTAAGATAGCTTATTCTCTATACCCAAATCCTACGCATCCGATCTCAATCACTGAACAGTTATCAGATATGTAGAAGGTATTAGACATGTAGTTGAAACCCATCTCTCCCTGCTTCCCTCAATTGATGTACCCCTGTTGGGAATAGGGCTAGCCAGTAAGATCAACATCTGAATGGAGCATCCCCTCCTCCTCACTTTCCTTTGGCAATTCATTACTTTACCCACATCTTGAAAGTTCTTACTGTAGAGTCTCAAACACCTTGACACCCACCCACCAGACACTAGGGTGGAGTGGGACAATGCTTGAGGTTCCAAGGAAGCTTAGTTCTGAGCTACCCACTTCCAAATTCTTTCATTTTATGAGCATTTTCTAACCTTTTCCCACTTAGTGTCCGTTTTTCTAGGATTTTTTCCCATTTCACTGCATGGCCAGGAAGGAGACAGTAACAGACTTTGGGTCTCACCACGCCTGGATTGAGATGCAGTCTAATGGCAGCCTAAAGGCATTTCACTGTGTATTCCGTGTAAAGGCTGCCAATGCCAGCGACTGTCACGGTTATAAGCACAGAAAAGGACAGGGCCTGACCAGTTGGCCAGGAGCAGCTATGGTTTGCTACGTTAGTCCTGGGTTACTGGAATTGGAGAGCTTTAGTCATCTGTTGGGAGACTTTAGAAGCTAGGGATATTTTAGATTTGGGTTTCTGTCCTCACTGGGAGGGAGGGCACAGCTGAATTCTGAACACATTGGCCCCTTGAGAGTTAATATTCATCAAGTCCCATACATACCATTATCTGAGTCCCTTTCTGTGTGCTCCCAGTTAATGCTACTGGCCTACTTTGGCCCAGGAAACAATGTTGGGCCAAAGGTGTGAACCCCTATTCCTACCTCCTTCAGCTTCTTCAGTCTAGTTTTAAGCCTATTGAGTTAGCTGCTCAATGCCTTGTGTATTATAGCTACAACTGAGTGCTGAGCTACATTTGTGTCTCATAGGCCTCTGTGCTCATCACTGAACAGTATCCAGGGCAGAGGGAGTAAGCAGGCCTTATTCTAGGGCTGAAACTCAAGGCCCAAGAGCCTGTCCCCAGAGGAACAAGTCTAAGTCAGTAGGCTTCATATCTCAGGAGCTTGACTGGACCCTGAAGACTGAGGGAGAAGCACTTGTAATTGGTCTTTTCTATAGTAATCCTGTAATGATATAGAAATTGAATCCAGAAAGATCTAGGTTTTAGAAAATGGAGATCCTCTATAGCAGCCTCACCAGAAGGTCAGTGTTCTAAGTACCACCTAGTTACTACCTTTGAGAGCCAGACTTCACCTGTTCACAAGCAGATAAGTTAACATGCATGCACACATAACCAGTTTCACCACCCCATACACTCAGCAGCAGGTACCATCCTTCCTCTATGACATACTGCATTGCATCTCAGTATCCAGATACACTCCCCCTTCCCCAAGCAGCCTATTCTTGCTTAAAGCACCCAGCAACTCAGAAGGTCTATTTACCATAGAGGTTCCTTACCCATCCACCCACACAACCCAGGAGGGTAAGTCCAATTCTAAACAGCTCAACATTGGCTAAGTCAACAGCCCCTCAAAAAGGTAATGAGTGTTCTGTCAGACTTAAAGCCCTCTCTGTAGGCATGGCACCAAGTAGCAAATGTGCTGCTTTGTGAGTGAGCAAGCCATGGTGTATGGGAACACCAATATCCGGAGCCCCTATGAATCAGACTTTTCAAAACTCCAAGTAGTTGCCCATTAAAATCCTGAACAGATATCAATAGTCCACTGAGTTTTGAATGAACATCTTTACTATATTGCCACATTAAGGGATCCAGAGTCTATGGATAATCACTTTCTGAATGTCATCCGAAGCCATGTTGGGAAGTGCCATCCCTTCCCTAACCAGTCCATTCAAGACACAAAGTGGCTCTGGGGTTAAAGTAACTAGGCAAGATGCAGCGATCAGTGATAGACACCCAATGTTATAGCTATGAAAGGAGCGACAGGTTCATGGGTCTCTCCACAAGGAGTTTTGCCCCATTCACTCACTGGTTTATTACAGGTGAAGATAACTGTCTATACATGAGCAAAGGGACTGTTACCATCCAAATCACTAGTGATTCAGCACAGTACAGAGCCCAGAAATATGTCAGGCAGGGTCAGAATGTCAAAACAGAATGTCTGCTCCATCCTGGAGGCACTAGGCAACTTCACTCTGAACAGGCAAGGTAGCATCCAAGCTCAACGATTCACCATGGCTTGAAGGGATGGGCTCAGACGCCACTCACAAGATCAACATTTAGCCCAAGGTTCAACTCAATTCTAATTTCTTACATGAGGCAAATTTGTCCAAAGCTAGGTGCTTAAGTGCCAAGTCTGAACTACTCATTGGTGCCTATTAAACCAAGAAGGGTAGAAGAATGCTGTCCCGACCTCATCCAGCTAGAGAGAAAGCAGGGAGAGTCTGAGGATTAAGAACAAAAATTGAGAAGTATATTCTAACCTATTAATTTTGGACTCTGTGACAAGACCCCAACTGAGAAGATGGGCACTGTTGCCTACTGGAGGTCAACCATGGCTGATGGCCTCAATCAGGAGTAATCTCCAAGCAGTTGATGACAGGATGGTTGTTAGAGGTTTCTGTCCCGGCCTGGTCCTGCAGCCAGTTTTAGAACCAAAGAAACAGAGGTCTAGATTAATTATAAACTGGTTGGCCTAGTAGGCTCAAGGCGTTAATTCTTACATCTTACACTAACCCATAACTCAGCTGGATATGTGGCTTGGTACCTTTATCAAGTGAGGCATTCTCATCTTGCTTCCTCTGTGTCTGGGTGACAACTGCAGACTGAGCCTCTCCTCTTCCCAGAATTCCCCTGTGCTGGTCACCCATTCTATACTTCCTTGCCTGGCTACTGGCCAACCAGCATTTTGCTAAACCAGTTCAATTAACAAAAACTTTACAGGGTATAAGACCATTGTCCCACAGCAGACAGCTCAGTGACATTTTTGACCTTGCTTCCCTTCCTGATAAGTCAACAAGTATCCCAATGTACTCAGGGAGCTTAAGACAGAACCATGTGGCCTTTCCTGGTCTCTTGACCAATGGCAGGAGATAAGTGAGCAAATCACATTTCTAACTAGCTCAGTCAAGAGAATGATGGGGCAGCAAGAAATTCTGGATGTTTTGTCCACCCTGAGCCATCATATGAAGTCTGTAAGCTTCTCATGGTTCCCAGATGGGATTAATCAATGCACAGAATTATTGGCAAAATATGATGCTTTGGTGGTGACCACTGGCTGTGCTATAAGCCATGGCGGCAGCAACTCAGACCTATTGGAAAGAACATGGTCCATATCTCCATCAGGTCCTGGCCCTGTTTAAGCCCAAGCCATGGATAAGTTATGCTTAGAGCCTCCTATTCCTGCTCCCTGAGATGTTCAGAAGGCCCACCAAATCCTTAAAGAATGACAACTGAGGAAACTTTAGCAAAACCCCAGATGACAGTCTAAGTTTGCACAATTGCTGTATGATCACCTCCTCAGTTCTGATATATGTCTTTCCATCAACTGGCCCAAGTAATCGCCTGAATTCCTGAACACCACAAAATTGATGCTTGCAATGCCGAGTTTCAAAGCCTGTCTTGCTGATGGAGACTCAGCTCAGGCAGTCCTTGTCAGATGACCAGTTGTCTCCTTTATACAGCCTCTGCCCCACCATCTAAGTTGGCTATAGAAGACCCAGCAGAGATCCCCAAGCCATGGTTGAAAGAGCCTGTTTGCAGTGCCCCCGAAACCAAAGATAGGATGTGGGTGGGAGTGCCATCTACATGTTGCCTACAAGGAGTAAACTTGAGCTAAAAATCTGTGGCTCTCAGCTACTTTTCCCAGAGACGTTGAAACTCTCCTATATGCCAAGAAAGGATTAGTAAGCAAAATCTGGCAGCCTTGTCAGAGGTTTTGAGATTTCAGGTCCATGCAACCAAAATTTGCTAGCTAGGCAGGACAAGTTGCTTGATGTTCCTCCTCTAAACAAGGGTGATGGGGATTAGGGGGGAAAAACAGAATCATGAAGGGAGTATGGCTCTGAATGAGTAACTCAAGTTCTTGCTCACTGAAATTCAGGTGTCAAATGGATTTCTGTGGTGCTAAGATGCATAGAAGGCTTTGATTAAGGGCCAAGAATTCTTTATAGGCATTTTCTAGTATTATGATTTTCTTTGAGTACTTGTAGAATTCTCATTGTTTCCCGAAGTCCTTTCCTTCAAATGCTATCAAATGCCTTCCTGAAGCCAATGCAACAGACATAAGCCTTTTCCAAATTCTTCGTATTTTTCTGCCAGTTGCCTCAAAGCAGAGATCTGATCAATTATGCAGTTGTTAGTTCTGAATTCGCACTGCGCCTCTGCTAGATTTCCTGTTCTGCCCTTGATCCTTTGCCGGATAATGGAGATCTTGCTTCTATGGCTCAAACTAATGCCCCTGTAGTTTGAGCTGTCCTGCTTGTCCTTGTGTATGGGAATTATGACAGAGTGCTTCCATTTCATGGAACTCTGCCTATAAGGATACCTTTGCATCAGTCAAAGTCTGGAGAACTAAGTGATCAGTTTAAGACAATCACAGGAAGTGCTGCAGGGATGCGTGCTCTCACCGCTGCCCTTTAACGTCCTTGGAATTAATTGCAATAGTCCCGGAGGACAAGAGGCGTGTAGATAGGGGTGCTGTGCAAATTAGCTTGCATTTCATCCACGACACAAGTACTACTTGCTGCAGTCCAAATGAGCTATAAATGGAGGGGTAGAAGTTAGGGAAAACCTCGGTATGAAAGTCAACATCGAGAAGACAGAAATGTGGGAAGGGCACACAAGAATTTTAACACTGTATAAAGAATCAGAACCTCAAGCAGACAGCTTTGTCTATCTGGAAGGAAACCTCAGTTCAAAGGAGGGAACTATTTCAGACGTCAAGAGGCAGATAGATTGCAAGGGGCTGTGTTCCAGGCATTCGCAAAGGTTTGGTCAGCAAGAGAAACAACAGAATTACAAGTATGAAACACTTGTCTTGAGCTGCCTTCTTTATAACTCCAAAACCTGGACAATGAAATGCTCCTTTAGAAGAGCGTCTGAATGTTCGAGACGGCATGTCTCAGGAGGGTTCTAGGCGTCACACGGGAAGATAGGCTGTGCAATGACATTAAACATCTACAGAACGAAGCAAACCACAGGATATGGCAACGGCTCTTGAGATACTTTGTCCATATGGTGAAGATGACGGCAGATACCCAAAGAGCACCACTTGGAGTACGTGGGATAAGGCAAATAAAGCCCCCCAAATGCTGGATAGACAGCATAAAGAGGACCATGGAACCTTGGGTATGACAACATCATAAGCATCTAAGCCTGCCCAGGATAGGAACTGGAGAATTGCCAGAAACGGGCTGCCCATGCATGCTCAAGCATTTCCGGGGCATAGATAAAGACACACAGAAGGGCTTTCTGACTTCTAGTTACATGCCTAGGGTGGGGAGAGAGATGGGCCTGAAGTCAAGCTTCAGGAATAGTTGACTTAGTGGGTGAAAAAGCAGACGGGCAATAGAGATTTAAGGTAAATCAGGGCCTTCTGTAACAAGCCCAGACTTGGGCAAAGGAGACGCGAGGAAGGGAGAGCATGCTGCTCACTGGGGGAGGTCAGACCTTGAAGTTATGGGGTCCCCGGACTGAGAAAGGATGCTCAGGGAGCCAGAAGAGAGGCTCCTGTGTATGACTCAAGCTCCTAGACCAGAGAGCAAGCAGGGAGCCAGTCTGGAGTCAGGGACCTGTCCCTTCCGATCATCCTCAGGGGCCAAGCTCTGGGATCCCTGGACCCCCTGTGGCTCATTAGAGGTGTTTGACTTTAATCCTTTCTCCATTGATGCAAAACACCCTGCTCCCCCCCCTTTGTTCTTTGGGACAGGGGTCCCCCCTCCTCTGCTGTACAAAGCAGCATGGAAACAGACTTCTGTCCTCCTGGGTCAGGGAGCAGAGGCTCTGGAGATGACCAGCTCCTCAGGCCCTGCCTAACCCCTCTGTCCCAGAGGCAGAAGCTGGAGCCACTGCCAGCTCTCATTAGAGGATCTGAGTGTCTCTGCTTCCATCCTTTAAGTGGCAGACATGGGATAATCATCTCCATGGGGAGTTGAGGCAAGGGAGGATGCCCTGGATGGAGTCTGAAGACTCATTAACGCCAGACGCTGGGGAATTCTCGTTGGTTCCCTTGTGCCGAGCAGTCGAGACTAGCTTTGTTCTGATGCTTCATCTCAGCCTAAAGGCTAATTGGCCCAGGGCATGAAGGCTCCACCTTGGTGATGCCAAGCCACCAGGTGAAGAGGGCGAGACAGTGGCTGGCAGTCCCCTTCCAAGTGGCCTCCCCCTGAACTCAGTTTAGGACTTTATTCCATTTGGAGGAGTAACTGGGGGAAGATTTAGGTCTGGTCAAGCTAATCAGACTTGGGGAAACTTAAGTGTCTAGTTAAGCTTGGATATCTGAGACATAATAGGCTATTTCAGTTCAAAAATCCAGGCTCAGTGGCCAGATCCAGAGTTTGTGGGCTACTGTCCCTGCTGTAAGTTGATAGATCCCAGCATTAGAAACACAATGAAGTGCCAAGGTCAAGAACTCTGCGCCCCCACCAAAAGCAGACTCAAACTAAAATCTCAGCGTCCAAAAGATTCCAGAAACAGGAGTGGGGCAAACATTCTCACCAACTATGATCAAAGGTGCACAGATCTGCAGCAATCCCATGCTTGGTTTGACCCCTAAGAAAGCAAACCCTGTAGGGTCCATATTTTTACACTGAATGGGGGCCAGACTTTCAGGCCGTAGTTTGCAGCTGCCTCACAGGAGGCGGTCATCTCCCTAACAAAGGGTCAGGATATGTTAATGCTTTGCTCTTTGTAATTTGGAGGACACCTGGGATGAGATGGCAATTCTACCTATATTACAGAGCTGGTTACAGAGCAGGCACAGGTAGATGTGTGGATGTGACCACAGCCATTCACCTGGTAATTTAGGAACAAGAATGCTAATTCCCCCCCCTCAGTTATGTTTTGGTATATAAGGCAGAGGAATTTTCAGGATGTGAACTCAGGACTTCATGAGGATCACTGAAAAACCTCCCGATAAAGCCATGTGAGGTGGCTTTAATCCCACACCTCCCCTCTGGTCCAGAGAATTATGGGTCCGGACAGGCACCAGACCATGACAAAACCCACACTTTTTATAACCCTTGTTATTTGTAAGCTCATTTTATGAGTTGGACCAAAGATCCAGTTTCTGTGAAGCACTCCAGTAGGATTAGACAAGTTTCAAACTGAGTTGGTAGCATCTCTAGAAGATATTTCCTAGATGTCTAAGTCATCATACCCAAGGTTCCACTAACAGAACGCAATGGAGCCTTCTAGAAGCCGTCGCACCCTACAACCTTGAAGGCCAGCATGCATTAGGTTCACCTAGAGCAATCCCCACTCTCAGGCGGTTTGAGGCAGACGGGCACCACAGTGGGAACTCGCTCAGATCAAGCTTGCTGTGCTGATGCAGAGAAGCAATAGCCCTTCCCACCTATGACTCTCCAGAGAGCAAGGACGGAAGACCAAGCTCAGAGGTGATGCTAGATTCAGAGCCAGAGGCGTTCTCAGCTGGTTGGATGTAAGGGTCAGTGATGTGATGTATTTAAAACTCTAACGTAGGATGGGTTTACCCAGTGAGCAATGGCTCATAGCATGGTGCACACACTACATTTGCTAAGTATCGAAACATTCTTGCAACAGGTTATGGGTGGGGCTATGGCAAGATGTTTTCCCGTGTGCAGACACTAGCGTTACACCCACAGGATGCTTTTAGGCCACACCTTGTGACTGCCTCAAGGGCCAGGTCATCCCTTTTTCGAGAGCACCCCTGTATTTTATGTAAAGAAATGTGTTTTGGTTGACAATGCCAGGGCAAGGTGATTCTGTGCCTACCTTACCTGTTGGGAAGGGTTTTGCCTTCTTATCTCAGTGCTGAAGATGAACTGGCTCAAGCTAAAAGAATTGAGGAAGTTGGCAAAGTTGCTTCAACAGGTCCTCTCGGTGTTTAGACAGGATTCCCACTGAGCTGTCTGGTTTTGGGCTATATTTTCTACTCCAGTCAGGCCATCTCCAGCATCAGTAAGGCTTATTAGGGACCAGCGTGTAACAAAGATGTTAATGGATGCAAGGAAGGTCCTTTACTTGTTTTTTTTGTTTGAGACAGGGTTTAACTCTATAGCTCTGGCTGTCCTGGAACTTGCACTGTAGACCAGGCTAGCCTCAAACTCAAATCCGCCTGCATCTGAGTGCTGGGATTCAAGGTGTGAGCCACCCCCACCCCCAAGCTTTGAGGAAGAACCCTTAAATGGCTCAAATCTAAAATATTTTGTAATCCAATGTTTAGAGGCAGGCTCTTATGCTATGTAGCCCAGGCTAGCCTTGAGCCCATGATTCTCCTGGCTTAGCCTCCTATGTACTAGGGTTCAAGGTGGGAGCTATTGCATCTGGTTCATTTAAGAGCTAAAAAATGTTTTGTTTGAGACAGGACTCCACACGATGTAGTCCTTACTGGCCTAAAACTCAATATGTAGACCAGGCTGCCCTTGGGAGGAAGGCAGGATATTGAGAGTCCAAGTGCTCGTATCAAGACCTGCACCACACCTGGCTCAACGGGATTCTATTGAAGATTTTTTTCATAATATATTGATTCTATTCTTTCCACTCATAGCTTTATCCAAGACTCCATACCTCCCTTATCCATCCCAATTTCATGTTCCTCAGACACAACGAATCCCAGACGACCAAACACACAAAGCACACACAGAGTCGGTTTTGTATTGGACAACTACTCCCAAGCCTGGGATCTGCCTTGGAGTGTGGTTGATATACCTAGTGTCAAACTTCATAGAGGGAAAACTGGTTTTCTCCAATCATCTATAGCAATTGCAAATAGTCCCCCATCCCTAACCAAGAAGCTATGTGCCCACTTCTTGTTCTCCATGCTGGAATTGTGTGGCTTGAAACCTGCTAAATGTTGACTCAGGCCTAATTGCACATAGAGACAACCATGCCTCCTGCCCCCCCTAGGCTCCTTCATTTGCAGCAGGGTCCTCCTTCCCTCTGTGGTCTTAAAGAGCATGTTGCTCAAGATGGATCAGCAAGTACCCCAGTTTGTCATCCTTAGGTCTCCCTCTTTAACCTTCAGGCAACCCAGTCATCTGTGGGGTCACCCGAGAAGTGACACTCAAAACACACTCTTACTGGGATCAAGAGGACAGGCACCCAACACCTAGATGAACCAGGCAGGCTCTTCCAGCAGATGAGGTGACTGCCAAACTTCTGAAGCCTTTCCCAGGCCAGGAAGGAAGGAGGAGACGCTACAGTTCGCATATCTGTCATGGCGTTCTTCATGCAGCTCTTGTTCTGCTAGAGACCAAGGAAATCTCCGGAGCCAAGCAGCCTGGGTGGGTCTCACACTGCCTAAGGTTAAGCTTGAGATGCAGAGTCTGGAGATACCAAGGGACAGCCTCCGACTTCTATCTCCAGCCTCATTTGCACCTTGCTACGCCAGCAGCGCCCTTCTCTGCACGCGGAATGAACTGTGCCTTGCTGGACCCAAGTTCATTATCAGCAGGGTCTACTGTATACAGTTGTTGGAAATGGATCCTGCAGATGGGGGACAGCTGTTTGTACTTAGCCGTTAAGTGTCCCTGCGATGCTGGCGGCCTCTGACAAAAGCGTTCTCTGCAAGGCATTCATCTCTCAAAGCCTTCCTAAATCAGGGCCAGATGTCTGCACAGGACTCTTGTTTCTACTGAAGATTCTTTCTGGGAAGGGGGCTTTCATTTGGGTGTGGGAAGTGGGGTGCACATGCCAGCATCCTCAAATCCCTGTAAGATTTGGGTGGTAGCTGTGTGCTAAGGACAACTACCACAGCTGAGGATAATGGTCCCCTTTCCAGATATGAAAGATCAGGAAGACAGGACTTGCCCAAGCCTGGACCACAAGCCTCACAGGCCATGGTACTGTTTGGGGAACTATAAAGCCGTTGTGTCAAGGACCATGGTTTTCCCCCCATATTCAGTTGGATAGACACGATCAGTTGGATGAGCTGTTTTGCAGCTGTACAACCCTGAAGTCCTGGCAAGTGGGGCATCAGAACACAGATCTGAACTTCCATTCTGCTTGAACTAATAAAGTATTGATTTATCCCTCGCACCTTAACTAGCCAAAATCCAATGACTGGAAGAGCAACTTTGATTGTGAGGTGACTTCAGAATGAACGCCTCCCACAAGGCTCATGGAACATGCCCGCCCCAGACAGACCCGCCCTCCAGGGTTGGGCTTATCAGTCTAGTACTCTAGGTTTGGGGATATTATCCAACAGACCCGAGTCAGCAGGGCTTCAGACTATCAAGTGCACCAGATGCTGCCG
>LOEQ01007396.1:0-30268 GCA_001685075.1 Bramus lutescens | reverse complement strand
AAAGTGCTGCAACAGGCAGTGGCTGCAGATAGAGGGGGCAGATAAAGTCAGGCATGAACCCCCCACATAGCTTACCTGACCCAAGCCATCCAACTTCAACACATAGCACCTGTATAAGCACACTAAATGCACTCTGGCTGTATTATGTATCTATATAATAACTACAAAGATTGAGGTGAGGGAGACAGTTGTGGGGAAGGGTGAAAATAATGCCAATACTCCTGTCTGAAAAGTCTCAATTTGCACACCCAGGGCTCGGAGGCTTCCAATTGGCTGCCAGGCTTTGTTCCCAGCCCGAGCATTCCAAGCTCCCTTACGGATTCACAAACACGCAGGCAATTTCAGGGATTAGAACCCTCACCTCTGGGGACCTTCTCACACAAACTAGGTGTGTTTTAATCACCACAAGAGGCCCTGGCTGTCATGTCTCATTACTTAAATATATTATGGCCTGGCCTTGGCTGGTTTGGTGGGATTAAAGCAATAAAACTGTATGGACAAGCAACTCAGCGTCAGTTACCACCCAGAAACCTCTGTGGGTGATGGTGCACAGCTGTGGCAGTTGACACTCTACCCTCAAACCCCTATACGTCAAGCCCCACCCACATCTGGAGCCAGCAGGCTCCTGCTGCCCATCAGCAAGGAGGCTGTCCTGGGATTGGTCCAGCTTCAAGAGAAAGGTCTGATGCCTAGCAGAGAAACTGACTTAACCCCTCTGGCTAAGGAGAGAGGCAAGGGTATGTTACTTTAGCTGTCCCATGCACAGATACCAAGGAAGGCAATTTTAGTTTATGCTCATTAAGGATTGCAGCAGGGGGAATATTCATTCCATGATCCAAAGTGGGCCCAGGGTGGTGGTCTGAGACTTTATAAAGATGCAGAAACAGACGAAAGAATGGGACAGGTAAGGAAGGGCCCATGGGACTTTAAATTCTATGACCTTTGTACGGATTCCTATGGTTTTTAAAATCAGAAAACAAGCCTCGTAAGGAAGCTCACAACACCCCATTTTTACTGTGTGACAGAACTCAAAGCCAACAGTTTCAGATGAACAGCGATTATCCCAAACCATGACACACCTAAGACAGACTTTCCAAGCTTTGAGTTTAGATAGATGGAGCAATGAAAATGTGTGTAGGGCCTGGGTATCTGCTTCCTTCACTTTAAGAGCCGCTACAGAGTCCCAAAAGACAGTTTATCACTCAGAAGCCAAGTCATAAGCAGAGGCAACACTGAAGGAGCAAACCTGGACTCAGGAGCCAGCATGCCTCCCCTTAAAGAGGGGGCCCCGTTTGCCTGTGTTGCTTGGCTAGCTCAGTGGGTAGGAAAGTTGACCCCTTTCCTTGCAGCATACTCGGGAATGCTCATGTTCAGACACGGTTCCTCCACTCCAAGAGGAACAAAATAGCCTCAGCCTGTTTTACAAGGTTGAATCAAAGACAAACCCTGGCTTGTACTTGTCTAGAGTGGTGGTAGTTACAGCTAAAGGTGTGTGCTGCATGAGTCTCATCTCAGCACCAACACTGTCCTTTGCTCGGCTTCCAAGATGAATTCAGTTAGCTTCATCAGAAAAGAGCGTTGTCCGGTGGCCAACAGGCTAGCTTCTGCCCAAGCACTGAGTCCATTTGTATGTATGCTCCGTTAGTCTATGTAAACTTGGCAAACTAGAATCAGGAGGGAGCCTCAGTTGATAAAAATGCCTCCATCAGATTGGATTGTAGGCAAGCCTGAGGCATTTGTCTTAGTGATTGATGGGGAAGGGGCGGTGCCATCTCTGGGCTGGTGGTCTTGAGTTCAAGAAAGCAGGCTGAGCAAACCATGAGTAGGCCAGTAAGCAGCACCCCTCCACGGCCTCTGCGCTCAACTCCTACCTCCAGGATCCTGACCTGCACACGTCCCTGTCTGTCCTGACTTGATATGGAAAACAAAACATTGTCAAGTTGCTTTGGTCATGGTGTTGCATCAGCAATAGTAACCCAAACTAAGGCAGATGCTACACTCGGCTTTTGACTCCTTAGTGTCTTTCTTCTAAAACCATTTATCAATTTGATTTTCAGGCAAAAGTGTTTCTAATAAAATGTTTTGCATAAACTATGGTTTTGAATTTCTTTAGGATTGGAAAGCGCTTGTAATCCCTTCAGGTTTTTTAGTTACATTTCTTTATTTCAATGTATTTCATGTGCATTGGTGTGAGGGTATCAGTTCCCCTGGGAGTGGAGTTACAGACAGTTGTGACCTGCCATGTGGATGCTGGGAATTGAACCCGGATCCCTCTGGAAGAGCGACCAGGGCTCTTAACCACTGAGCCATCTCTCACCAGCCCTCAAATTAGGTTTTAAGTAGTTGAGCCATCTCTATTCCCCACCTCCTGCGGGTCTGACCTACGCCAGGCTGGTGCACACACATGCCCCTCCAGTTTTCTCTCAAGCAACAAAACAGATGCCCGGTTGGACTCCATAAAGCATTTTAGACTCTTGGAGATCACACAAAAGGATTTGCTAGAACAATCGTTGACCAGACAACCAATTTTAATCGTGTCTGTGTGTGAGCAAAGAATAGGATTGTCTGGATGCCTCATACAGTCTTGCTATGAGTTAACCCTGCATGAAATCTTAGCTTCTGGGGATATTTCCCATCTATGTGAGCCACTCATGTGTCAACCCAAGGTTGTCACATCTGTATAGCAATGAGGTCAAACTAGTAGACCCAAGTAAGTTCTCTGGAGAGCTAAGGTTGGGGAAATCCTTCATGCTGAACTGCCCTCGTTCAGCTGGTAGAGACTGTAGCTGAATTCTGCCCCTACTGAAGAGACTTCTGGAAGTGGCTCCACTGCAGAAGTAGAGGGCCACATTGTCACAATCACTTTGGTACAAAAATTCTAAAGGGATAATGGGGAGGTTTACATGAATTCTGGGGTTATGTGGTTCAAGTAGCTCAACCTTGTTGTCTAACAAGCAATCTCAGCAGACCTTAGGTCTAATGCTCAGACTCCATATTGGCCTAGAGGAGGGCATTATTGGAAACATCCCATGTGCCATCCCATGTGCCACCAGTTTCCAGTCATTTTCTGGGGCAACTGAATTAAAGTTCAAGTTTACGTCCAACCCTCAATGCCAAATTGAGCTGAAGCTGGGGACAGTTGCCAATGATTCAACACCACCCATTCTCATTGGTGAGCTTTCTATTGAGCTTGTCAAGGTTCAGACAACTTTGCTGACCCCTTCCCCACCCCCCAGGTCAGTGGTTAATTACTAGATGTCTGTTGTCCACTTCCATAGCCACGATCTTTTTCTGGCTTTATGCTGTTAGACTTCTTGCCTGCTCCCATCCCCAAAGATAGAGCCATGTCTCATTTTCCCCAGCCTCATTTCTAAAGGGTACCCCCTTTCCTGCTGTTAGCTTGTTGACCCCTGACCACTGTGTTCACAGTTCTGCATTCCCGTCTAGAGATAATACTGTGGTTGATGAGCAAGGGATCTGGCTTAAGTCCAGAGTATGACAGGGACGCTCAAACTCAGTAAGGTTAAGAGAAAACACAGGCTCCATGACTGACCCATCACTAGCAGGCTTTATACCAGGAAAACTGGGGCAGAGTAAGGGAGCCGAGAGGCTTCCATATATATATATATATGTATGGCTATGTGGGCCCAGGCAGGCTGGTTAATAGCTTGATTTCCATAGACCCGAGTCTAGAGCCAGGAGTCAGCATGCAGTTATGTGGCCGACTAAGAATGTCACCATGGGCTCAGTTTAGGAGAGTCTGAGTAAGTTAGGAGCCCAAGAACAGGTGGCTGTAAAAGTTAAGGCAGACAAATTGATGCTCACAGCACCACCTCAAGAGTCTACCCAGCCCAGTCTCCAATTAGGATGCTAGGTACTTTGAAAGCCGGTGAAGCTCGGGAGCGCAGGGAGCGCAGGGGTTAGGAGGGGTTAGGAGGGGTTGAGGAGGGTGTTCAAGGAGGAGTTCAAAGAGTTCATCTTACGATGTTGGTCTCTGCCTTTCATTTTAGTTGTAGAATGTAGAGCATTTTGTTACCTTAGTCTCAGGTATTGGCTTTGCAGACCATTGATAAAAATGTCCCCNNNCCCCCCGGGTTGAGGGACTAGGCAGTTGTCCACCCCATATAGGCCCCTGTGACAAACCTGAGTCATATTCCAAAGTTCCCTAGTTATCCCGGCAGCCCATTTGCACCCTGGCCCCTCCCTGGGACCATATGCAATTAAGATAGCGTTGCATACAACTGGCTGGTAAGAGGGACCAGATACTCAAGGTGAGGGTCTAATGACCCTTCTCCATTTGAGAGACTATCAGCAAGTCCAGTTGTGACAAGCCTTTTGCAGGTAGGCACAGCTGGCCTGAACAGAGCCACACACAACTCTACCATATTGGGAAGGAACATTCCATGTCCTTCAGAGGAGAGCCCTTCATGTTCCAGCCCTGACCCCCATTTTCTTCTCAGATCACGATGACTTTGTTAAACCACAACCTGGGTTCCTCCTCTTTAACTACCACACTTTCTCTGCCAAGGCCTGGCAACAGCCTTTTCCTGTGTCCCCTTAGAAACAGGGATGTCAGAGGTCTCCGAGGAAGGCATTAGGCCTGTTAAGATGTTTGACATTAGCATAGAAATTTTTGTTCAGTCTTGAGTTGGCTTAGAAACTATGTGCCCACTTGACTGATGGATGAGCTGTTATGAGCACACGGCCACACCGAGTTTTTAAATGGAGGTTCTGAGCAAACTCAGGTCCCTCGTGCCAGCTTGCGTACCAGGTTCTTCACCCACAGAACCACTTCCAACACCGTCGTCATCTTGTGTTTGCTTCTCAGGTCTTGCTCACAGGAAAGGCAAGTAGAGTTTCTAGCCAATACAAAGAACTTCCTATGCTAATGTCAACAAGACAGCCAAGTGGAGATTGCTATCCACTTGCAGTTTTTAATTCATGGTCCTTTTGTTAATTGTCCTTACATCAACATGTAATAGTTGAGGAGGCATCCAGATCAGTCCCAGTTTAGGGAGCCTCTGGGTCCTGTGTCTGAAGCACATGGAATCTTGAGCATATGGCTACTTTTCTTCCTCTTAGGGGGAAGAACCAATGAAGAGGGTATGCTATAAAGACCGAAATGAAATCCAGTCTGTCTCTGCTTGAGGAAGCCTTGCCTTTCCCACAAGGCTAGCCAAGTAGCCATGTAAAGTGGAGTCTTCTAGACAGCGTCCGCGTGTCCATTCTCTGCGGCAGAACTCTTCCACAATCTGACCAGTCTTGATCAAGTCAGGCCTTGAAGCCTTGATGGACAGAGGGTAGGGGAATAGTGTCGAGAAGTGAATAGACCTTTATCCAGCCCCCAGAAGGGTACTAATTGAATAGATGCGGGGGGGNCGCAGAACTTTAAGGGCACTTGAATTTTTCCTACCCATGATGGAATTGACTTGGGCACCGATGGGAGGGGACCATCAAGAAAAGGGCAGGAAGGGGAAGTTTGAGATTGTAATAGCATTAACATGCTCATCCTAAGGACGGTAGTTGTATCTAATCAAGCTTCCCCTTAACATTTAAGAGCCACCCCTCCCCATCAGGTATTAGCATTTTGATAGTGCTGACTCCTCCAAGTGCAATGTGCAACTTTAGATTGGGTTCTAGAAGCAAAAAAGGAAATCAGGATATCCTGTCCCTTTGTGCTTTGAGGCTTTGTGACCTTGACCTAGTTTCTATGGTTCTGGTCACTTATTTCACGTCACATCTCAGTCTAGGGAGGTCGGGTGCTTCTCAGGAATACCTAAGAGTGACGCTCAGACGGCCATGCTACTGCGGGAGGGCATTATTGATGGGTCTCTCTGGAGCCCTTAAACCTAACCCCCTGAGCCTTGGTTAAAGTGGCTTCTGGCTCACTTCTCTGAAGTTGTCTTTTAGAGAGAGGCTTCAAAACCGGATATGCTTGACTTTTGGGCTCTTATTGAAGAGAGCTGTGAGCTAGTGAATGAACCAAGTCACCCATCAAGGAGAGCTACTACAAAGTATACTTTCACGGTTTTAAGCCTCAGGTAGTTAACTACCAATGTAACGCTACAAGGCATCCAAGTCAGGGTTCTCGCAAGAACAGAACTGATGTGATACAATTCTAAAGGATTCACCCTTGCGTAGTAGTAACAGCTGTCATCTCACTTGAGGGGCTGAGAACAGTTGCTAGGTACACCTTAGGATTCCTGATGCCAAAGATCCAGAGGGTTCCTGGAGAGCAACTGGTCTTTCCAGAAACTTGGATGGAAGCCTGGGAATGCCGGTTCTGGCAGCAGAAATTCAGCAGCAGCAACAGGGCAATTCAACTCAGCAACCAGAGGAGGGGACCAAGTGGGTTAAGAGGCAGGTCTGTCATGTCTATGTCTGGGTTGCTACTAGAAGGTTCCTCCCACGCTTCATGGTGGATCTTCACACCCTGGCAATTAAGTCAAGATAATCCGAGTTGAGGCTCTCTGCTTGGGTAATTCTAAGATGTGGCAAGTTGAGGTTAAAGCTTACCATTTTCCAGTGAGCCTCAGAACCCCTCCTTCTAGAGGGCCCCCCTTCCTAACAGAAGTAGACTTGGTGAACCCTCAGAAGGTTCAGTTGGGCAAAAACTTCAGAATCCCCCCCTCCACTAGGTTTCTAGAAATGCCAATATCCACAAAGGCAACCGTGTTCATAAGCCTGGAATTGCATCAGCCTGCAGACTAGGCAGGTGGAGTTGGTTAGCATGGCCAGCAGAGCATAGATTAATGAGTCACTTCCATACGGAAGTTTGTACTGGAGCATATCCAAATGGCCTTGCTCTATATCCAAGTCACTGATCAAATATTGAACCAAGACACAGGCCTGATCAATAATTTCCGAGTCACTAAGGGCTCAGGTCATTTGCATTGACAGGTTTTGTTCTGGTCTGTTGATCTTCAGGTGTCACCAGGATTGATTTAGGGATCGATCAAAGCGTATGTCTGCTAGATAATACAATCTTTCGAGCATGACTTGAGAGACCAGTCTTGACCAAGTCAATAAGTTTTGCCAGAACAGTTGAAACTACCAAGATTAAAGAAACTAAGTTTCTTTCCTGGTACCAACAATTCGTATGAACTGCACTACACAACCTCCAAACCTCCAAGATTTGAGCTCTAACAGGACCATGGTCTTGAAGACAAGGCATTGGAGGTGCCAGAGAGATGGTAGCTTCCTTGATGATCCAGGGCATTGTTGACTGCCTGAGAGTTGGAGCCTTAACCTGGTCCAAGCATCTCTACCCTAACACCGGGTGACCTTGAGGGTTTCGTTTGTAAAGCTTTGGCAGGTAGACAGCCTGGGACAAGTAGGTGGCAAGTGGACCCATGGATTCTACTTCTTGTCTCCAGGATTCCAAGCTAATGGCCATTTCATCAGCAATTGGTGGGCCTCATTGCCTATTTTAGCACAAAGTGCCCTCAACTAGAGCTGGCGTTGCAAAGTATACAAGGATGTGACAGGTGTCAACTCTCCCAACAGGGCTAGTGAGTTTGAACTTGTAATGTGGAAGGCCAGGACAGGCTCGTGTAGGGCTGAAAGTTAGCTCCGAGTTGCTAACTAGGGGGTTCTTGAGGACCAGAAAGCAACTTTTGTCCTGTTCTTGTCAAGGTATTGTGTAAAAAGTAAAAAAAAAATCCCATTGGCTGGATCACCTTGCCTACAATCCCTTTATGATCTTGTTTGCTGTAATTAGAACATCTGACCTTTTGGTTTTCCTTAAAACTTTAGAAATCACTTCTTATATCCAAGTATCACCATTAAGCATCTGATCCATTAAGCATGGGATCCATTGTCAGCTGTATTTTAGATCCATTCATCTGTGTGCTGATCTTGCCTTCAAAGGCCTAATCGTCCTTCATGTTGCATTCGAATTAGCATTTTTCAGAAGCCAAAGTTTCAATTAATATTTGTCTAACTTTGGTTTCACTTTAAGCTGAAGACATTTTTTAACAGAAAAATCTTTGAAAAAAAATCAGTGAAGACCTCTTTTGGGCCTTGTATAGTTTAAGTGGCTCATTTTCTGATTCTTCAACCCTGTCCCAAGTAGTCAAACCTGCTACATGGCGTAGAACCAGGATGTAATCAAATATAGATTGTCTTTGCAAACCATTGTAAGAGCCCTCACCAAGAAGCTGATCTTGGGAAATTTCCATACCTCTAGCCCTACAACACTTCATTGTTCCAGGTACCTAGCTCCCTCTTCTCCACATTCTCCATTATAACTAAGGACCGGATTCCAATATTGCTGTAGCTAAATTTTTCCAGTCTTGTGGAATAATTCTGCTTCACAAAGGGTAAGTGCATACCATGCAAAGTGACTGCTTCCTTAAATCTCAAGTCTAACATTTTATAGGATTCCAATTAGCTTCTGCATAGCCCATAGGGGTGCCTGTCATCTCAGTAGTTTTTGTATAGGAAACTAGATAAATTTTGTATAGGAAACTGGATAAATTGAGGTTGGTGTTCAAATTGCCTTAAGGGCTGCTCATCTTCAGTTTTATAATGCAAGGGTGAGGTAGGTTCAAGTTGTGTCTGGGTTATTTCTTATTTTCAATAGTATTCTTTCTAAAGCTTATATCAAATAAGACTTCATTAGTAAGATACTGAAATAAGAAATTAGTAATATTTCTTAGACTTACTATTCTAAGTCTTTTGTTCCTATGGCTTGTATCTTATCAATATTAAGTCTTTCTAAGGCTTGTTTCTCAAGTAATCATTTTGGCACAGCTATCAAGCCACTTTAAGCATAAAATTACCAACTGATAATAATTAAATCTCAGCTACATCATTTATTCCCTCATTTAAATTTCCATTTTCAAACTGTCTATAATAGTAGCACTACATAGGGTCCTGGCACCCTGCATTGTGATGGTCCCTATTCTCACTGTGGGGAATTTGTTATTTACCTCTAAGGTCTTAGATATCTCACCAGATCCGACTTCAATTTGTCCCCTGTGTCAGTGGTAAACTTAAGCTCCTCCTGCAATTTCCAAGTATGAGCCTGCTTTCTGGAGTCCCCAAAGCCAGAAGCCAAGTGCTTGCTATGAGTGCTCACATGGAGAGACACAGGCAGTGGCTGTGACGGAGCCAGCTGGTGTGACTTCTATCCATGTGGTCATACTCCGTGTTGGGTGCCAAGTGTTTTATTCTTTGTCACGATGTCTGCACCTTAATCTATTTCAGTCAGCAATTGCAATTCTGCATTACTGACCTGGCAGCGGGCCAGCCACCCAGGCCACAACCTGGTGAAGTTCTGTTCCCGCAGGCACTGGCTGTTTCTGCTGCTAAAGGTAGCTTTAAGTTTCTAAGACTCAAGATTTAGGGGCTGGGGTAAAGAGTGCTAGCTCAGAGGATGAATAGCAAACTAGCTAACCTCCCCTTGCTGGGATCTCCCAAGAAAGCCCATCCTTCTGCCCACAGAAACAAGCCACACCACTGAAAAATTTTTCCCTGTACTTCCTGTTCTCTCCCAGATGCCTTTGTTGGAGGTTTCTGTCGCATCAGGCCCCACACAGCTGTTTAGTCCCAAATAAGCACACAGGCCTACATTAATCCAACTGGTTGGCCTAGTAGCTCAGGCTTATTACATCTTACATCAACCCATTATTCTTGACTGTGGCTTGGTACTTTTGTCAGTGAGGGATCCGCATCTTGCTTCTCTGCAGCTAGGTGACAACTGCAGACTTAATATCTTCCCAGAATTCTTTGTTCTCATTGGCCCACCTATCCTTCCTGCCTGGCTACTGGCCAATCAACATTTTATTAAACAAGTACAAGAAGTCTTTACAGGACAAAACCATTGTCCAGCAATCCTGATGCTTTACAATTACTAGTTGCTATCTCAGCCTCGTCTCAGGGTTAATTTTACTTACTTAATGCAATACTAACTCAGGGTTCAGTGTGATGGAGTATCTCTCCCCTGCCCCCAGTGGAGGGCCACAAGACCCCCACGGAAGGCCCTTCCTCTCTGCCTAAGCCTGTTTGAGGTCAGGAAGATGGCACTATGTAGGTGTACAGTTACCTGTGACAGTGGAATCAACTTATTCAAAGGACACTACCCCCCACCCCTTGTTTACAGAGCAGGTAGTGAATACTGTTCGAGGTCCTGAGGTAGAGGTGACAGACTAAGAATCAAGCCTGGATACTAACAGTTAAACAGGCAAATGGCATCTCATCGCTATGCAAACCGAAGCCTGGTATACAGGAGGTGCCTGAGTGAGATGAGCCATCCACGTCCAGGAAGCAATTCTCAGGTCCAGCTGTATCACAACAGCAAAGGCGTGTCTTTCAGATTAGATTGGCGTCTTGCTTTCTTGGTCTTCTCCAGCTCCTCAGGCTTCCCAACCCCTTGGCTCCCCCCTCCCCTGGGCTCCCCTTATCAGCTTTGGGTAGAGAGGTCGATGTTAGTGAGCCCCGATAAAGCTCACTAAGTGGTAGCAAGCTGTAAACATTCCCATTGATGCCACTCGATTAGCCAGCTGGGAAAATGCCTGAAGGATGTCCTGGCTTGTCACTGAGATATACATCCAGTGGGGCCACACAGTTGTTGAAAAGTGAGTGGGAGGTGGCTGCCACCAGAGTTCCAGCGGAGTATCAACAGGGCTGTCTGCCAGCACAGCTGAGGACTCACGATAGACACACCCACGCCAGGGCAGCTTCAAAGTCGATAAGTTAATGACTTGTTATTGGTGAGCTCGGCTTTAAAAGATAAGGCTGCCCACATTCCAGAGCCTCCCCCCTCTGGGCTTAGTGCTCTGGTTTGGTTCTGTCCCATCCAAGTAGCTTCCCCAGGTAGGTGAACAGTCAGAAGCTGCAAACCTGTTATTGAACGGCAAGGTGGGACTGGGTGGACTGGAGAGCAAGGGTTGGCTAGATGGGGCCCCAGGTGGGTCTTAAACTTTGGAGCAAAAGAGATCCAAGTAACGGTTTGGATGTATGAAGACACGGAACTTAGTATCTGAAGAGGCAGTCTGAAGTTACCTGGTGCAAGTGAGAAGCAACAAACCCGCTTAGGAGTTTATTAGAGGAGACGTGGACAGGCCTGGGGAAGTCAGTGTTTAGAGAGGGCTGAGGATGGCATCTCCAGCTTGTAAAGGCTGTCTGGCGCATGCGCACAGGGGGATGACGTGGCTACGTCATACAGATGAGGGAGCTCATGCATGCCCTCAAGGGCTCACGTAGCTGCGTCGCTTATAGGTTAATGCAACCATGCCGCACGTGGGTCACACAGGGCCTTTTAAGGTCCCCTGGGCGACTAGGTATTTTTTGCCTGAGGGCTTGTCCGCACATGCGTGGCCCTAGAACCTGGAAGTGCCAGCCATGCTGGAGTCAACACACAGGCTTATGTGAGGAATAGACATTCAAATTCAGGATTCTGTCTCACCCACACAGTCCCCTGCAAAGAATATTGACAGAAAGGCAAGCTCAGGATTCGAGGAAGCACTTTGGATATCAGTTGGATCTGAATGCACCAAGAGTCCTGACCTTCTGGGCTGTATCAGGATAATACAGCGAGACTTAAAAGTGTCTGCTACTCAAGACAAGCTTTTTCTCCAAAGGAATCTGCTCCAATTTTGCAGTTAATGTACCAGCTTCCTGATCATGCACCCTAAAGTGTATCTTTCATACACCCCTGCAAACCCAGAATTTGTCAGGGTATGGTCTCCTATGAGAAAAAAGTCAGTTCAAAGCCACATGTAGGGTTCTAAGCCCATCCCCTAATTGGCAATTTAGTTTGGAGATAGGTAGTGACTACATCATAGTGCCCTGAAGAGAAAGGTACTTACTGAATAAGGAAGCCATTATGGTATTTTTTCGAGACAGGGTTTCTCTGTAGCTTTGGAGCCTGTCCCGGAACTCACTTTGTAGACCAGGCTGGCCTCGAACTCAGATCCACCTGCCTCTGCCTCCCAAGTGCTGGGATTAAAAGGCGCGTGCCACCACCGCCGCCGCACAGCCTGTTAACTCTTAAGTGACAGGCTAAAAAAGTTTTTCTTTCATTCTTGTGAGAAAGCAGCTAGATTTATATTGGTCAAAACTAGAGGAAAGGTTTGGGTATGAACTCATTAACTGTATGGTCCCTAACAAGGGCAGCAGCATTGGGGAAGTTAGGTCCACCTTGGGACCAGCCTCAACAAAAATACCTCCCACCAGGGTAAGGGTGTGGGGACAAGACGACGTGAATGAAAATCATAAAATGGAAAAACACAGGATAGTATCGGTAGGGAATTTTTTGTGGGTACTGGAAATGTGCCCGTATTTCCAACTGCTTAAAGTACCTCTACCTTTTGGGGTCGGGTAAGACAAAAGACTACATTATAACACGATACAAGGAAGTGAAGATACCAATTGAAAGTCATGGGCTACATTCATATAGTTAAACACTCTGTTACCTGAACAAGTCACGGCCCCACAGACCAAACACCCTGTAAGGCAACTTGGGATTCCACCCACGGACTGGGTTATCTCCGTAAAGGAAACTGGAATTTAGTTGGCTCCTTAGACCTGAGGTAGGAATAGTCTACTCTAGGAGCGCAAGGTCTGGCAATTAGCCACACCTGCTGACAGCAACCTTGGGAGAGAACTCTGCTCAACACCTAGGTGGGACCTTTGAAGTAGAAGCACAGTAACCTTGAAGGAAGTAGAAAACCAGTCCCAAACTCTGACCTTTGATCTTTTCGGGCCGCCACACACCCAGACTTCACTCAGGAACAAATAGACCCAATAGGCATAATTCAAAGAGGCCAGGATTGAACAACTTGCTCCAGTTTATTCCAGACGGCCATTCTCCAAGCTCACCCTATACTTCATGGGTAAGCCAACAAAGCAATGACAGACCCGTTCACTCTTGTCGCTGCCTGGAGTAAACAAGGAGTTGATCTGTTCCTTAACTTTCTATACCCTTCAAAGAGAAGCTGACCCCACAGCATCTACCAGGGGTTCTACAGTGTGGGGGTTCTTTCTCTTACAAACCCATGGCAGTTTCTAAAGAGGGTCGCTTTGTCAACATAAGCAAACTCTAGACATAAGAGGGTATTTTTCAGTTACATTACCTCCAATCAGATTGGTCTGTGGCCATGTCTGCAGGGGGTGCATTTTTCTTGTGAATTGATGTATGTGGGGGCCCAACCCACTGTGGGCAGCACCCTCCCCCCTCTAGGTTAGGTGAGCCTGGGCTGTAATAAGGGAGCTGAGCAAGCCAGAAGAAAGTGTGCTTTTGTAGTTTCCCTTGATGGGTTATAACCTGTAAGATGAAGTAAACCTCTTCCTACAAAAGTTGGTTTTGAACAGTCTTATAACAAAGCCAACCAGGACTGCAGGAGGAGGACAGGCTCAGCCAAGATTTTAAGAGCGGGCAGACACCGCCCCTTACAATACTGGAGTTTGTCCCTAGTCACACACTTTAGTCACTAGAAAGACAAAGTAGTCTTAAGTAGCTTTCCCCAGACCACACACAGTTCCCTCTCTGCAACAGATTACCCCACCCACTGCCCCTAGAAACTGAGAGTGCCCAGACCCCAGCAGCTGATGGAGCCAAGAGTGCCATGTGACCTTACTATCCAGAGGCCACCTGATTGGACAGAGGTGGCCCACCTGACCTTAAGGCAGCCGGTTATTGCCTGTTGAGCCAAGAGTCTGCTTAGAAGGCTAAGCCAAGTCCAAAGGGTTTGGATCGAGACTGTCCAGCAAGGGCAGCCATTGCTCTAACCGTGCAGGAGACTCCAAGCAAAACTTTTGATGGATAGCAGCTCTGTTTTCCCTGTTGAGAGGCGGAAAGGAAGCAGAGTTGGCTGGGAAACGGGGGGGAGGGGATACTGTAATGTCTGGCTCTGAAAAACCAAGGGCGTGAAGCACATCCAGACACACACAACTGTAAAAACAAAATTGAAAAATATACAGAGACCAGAGTAAGGTAAAAATGCCCAAACACCACACAGATACTCAAACTAGCATTTCACTTCATCTTCTGTCTGGACGTCTAGTGGTCATGAGACCTGGCGTAAGTGTGGGGGAGAGGGGAGGCGGGGGTATAGCAAGTGAAATTCCCCTTGGAGAAACAAGTTTTTCATCAACAGTTGTCAGTTGGAGATAGGTTCTTGGTTAGGGATGGGGCTTACGTCCACTTCCTCTCAGCTCTGGGACCCCCATCTGGTTTGGACCTGTGCAGGCCCCCAAGCATGCTTATATAGTCCGAGTCCATGCGCGTGCGTCCGACCTGCTGTGTCCGGAAGACACTTGGGTGTCATTCCTCACCTCTGGCTCTTCCAGTCTTCATCCACACCGTTCCCTGAACTTCAGGGGAGGGGTAGTTGAGGGGTTGCCTCAATTTAGGATGTGTTCCAAGGTCTCTCATTCTGGCACACTGCGGCTGTGGGTTGGCGGTACTTCCCGTGAGCAGCCACGCCTCTCAACGTCCCCAGTTCTTACCCTACGCGCTGTGCACCCCCCTCCTTTGCTCTGACAGTGAGGGCTACTGCACACTGGCACTTCCTTCCCATGCAGCTGCAAAGCTTGAGGGATGAAGCCATGAGGTATGCTTTGCCTTCCCACCAACGCGTCACACTACCATGGTCACACCTCACAGGAGATGACCTGACATTAAGGCCTCAAGAGTAAGTAATGCATGTGGCAGATGCAGCTTGCATGGAATGGTGGGTAAGCAGACTGTCCGTGGCAAGGTCCCAGTGGTAGAAACATAAGCCCCAATACAAGCTAGGAAGCACCCACAGACTGGTATTGCTATTTGCCAACCTTGAGTGCCATACGATTCTGTTCTGAATGCCCAGTTCTACTGTATTAGTTTTCAGCAGAATACTACCCTGGCATGATTTTTATTTGCAAGTTTATATGAAGTTTATAAGATTTAAGATCTAGACTTTGATAGACAATGGCACACTGGTTANACAGCCCAATCCTGGAGGTCAGACAGTTGCACGCACTACATTTGAGAATATTTTCCTTTTCATAGGAGAGGCTGGAGCCTAGGCAGCCACAGCTATGTAAGACAAGATGACAGAGCTGACCCCACACAGCTGGGACCAATGAGTTCCAAGAACGGTTGCCTTCAGCTTTAGTCTTTCTGCAGCTGGACTCCAGCATCCCTTCTCGACAGAAGGCCAGTGCCCGAGAGGTCACCTAGTATCACTTGACAGGTAATGACCCCGGAGAGTCACAACAAAATGAGGACTTACCATTTTCTTTCTACCGGGAAAGTGCAAGTGTGGCAAGAAACAGATCGACTATGTGGAAGCAATGTTTAGAACTTCATGGACCAAGGATGTGGCCTAGCGTACCTAGCTCTTGATGTAAAAACCTGATGACTGGCTAAAATCCCTGGAACCCATGTGAAGTTACCTGGCGTGAGTGACAACACCGAAGGCACACAACTGGCTTAGGAGTTTTAGAGGGGGTGTGTACAGGCCTGGGGAAGTCGGTGTGCAGAGGAAGATGGCACGTCCAGCTTTTAAAAGCTGCCTAGCGCATGAACACAGTAGGTTGTCATAGCTACGTCATACGCAGATAATGGGGCTCACACGCATGCATGGGCTTGGCTGAGTCTATGTGGATCACGTGGGGCCCTTTCACATCTGCGGGGAGCCATTAAGCACTTCTGCCTGAGGGCTTGTCTGCACCTGCATGACCCCTAGAACCTGGAAGTGGCCTTATGTGGCTGAAATTACACCTGTAAACTTAGTTGTGGTGGCAATGAGTAATACGTTTACTATGCCTGCAGGGCTGGGAGACAGCTTCTGGGAGTCTCTGGTCTCATAGGCCAGCTACCCTGGAGCATACAAAACTCCTGTAAAGTGAGCAACTCATAACCCAAGAAGTCTTGATCTCCAACAGTGTAGAAAAGTTAAAACATGCTTAGTATCATGAGTGTTCCCCTAAAAACAAGCTGTATTCTTGGATAATCAGGTTTTTGTGAAAATGTACTTAGCTTCTTTAGTAGAATCCTGAGTCCCTTTAAAGAAACACATGCTATCTGTGAAAGCAGGTTTTTTTAGCTTTTCTATGCACTGTTAGCACATTTACAAGATTTCAGGAGAAACACATGCGTTTTTCTGAGGCGAAGCAAGTTTCTTTAAACTCTTCAAAGCATTAACAAGTGTTATCGTGAGTGTTCCCCTAAAAGTTGTATTCTGTATCCTGGGATAACAGCAATGTTTAATATTTCATTCATGGACCAAGGATGTGGCCTAGTGTAGCTAGGTCTTGAGAAAGCCTGACGACTGGTTAATATCTCCAGAACCCATGTGAAGTTACCTGGCGTGAGTGACTAGGGAAAACCTAAGGCGGAACAAACCTGCTTAGGAATTTATTAGAGGTGTGTTTGTACAGGCTTGGGGAAGTCGGTGTGCAGAGAGGAAGATGGCGCGCCCAGCTTGTAAGGGCTGCCTGGCGCATGCACACAGGGGTTTGACGTGGCTATGTCACAGATGGAGCTCATGCATGTGCTCAAGGGCTCAACATAGCTGCTTCATACATAGGTGATGCAACACGTGGGTCATGCAGGGCCCTCTAAGGTCCCCGGGCGACTAGGTATTTTCGCCTGAGTACTTGTTCGCACATGCATGGCTCTGGAACCTGGAAGTGCCAGTCATGCTGGTTAGGCTAAAATCTTAACACATGCACCCTCAACATGTACAATGTGCACACGCAAATAAGTTCATTTTGAAAACTAAGTTTATTACGATCCCTTGCAGGTTAGTTCAGCATGTGGATTATGTACCTAGTGACAGCCATACATGTTGACATTTGAGTCTAATAATGTTAAGACAAGTTTTCAAAAACTCAGTGAAGTGTTTAACCAGGGTTTGAGCCCTCTTTTCCTCAATATTTTGAGTTGGGAATGACCACATTTCCCAGTTCCCCCATATCCAAGCCCCCCTCCCCTTTGGGGAACCCCCAGGAGAACAGTAATGCATCTAATTTCTGTCGTTCATATGCTCACTGGAGCATGGTCACACTCCAGTGGCCTGCCCTTAAAGGAAACAGTCCTGGACTGGAGAGATGGTTCGTTGGTTAAGTGCTCTCTTGCAGCGGACCCAGGTTCAAGTCCCAGAATCTCCATGACGGTCACAACTGTAACTCCAATTCCAGGGGACCTGACATCCTTCAGACCGTACATGCAGATAAATCAGTGTGCAGAATTTAATAAAATCCTCATTGAGGGACCTGGGGAGATGACTCAGCAGTGAGCACTGGCTACTCTTCCAGGAGCTGAGTTCAAATTCCCAGCAACCACATGGTGGCTCAGCCATCTAGGATGGGAGTCTTTCCCCCACCTGAACCCTTACAGTAGAGAACACTTCAGCATCTTAGTTAAGAGCTCTTTGAGCGACATCTTTAAAGGAGTCTTTGTGATGGTCCCTTGCTTCAAGTTTCCCTGGCTAGAATATAAATGTAGAAATAATGGAATTGTGTTTTCCAGACGATCTCCTTCAAACTCAGTAATCCTGCCTTACCCTTCCCCCCTGCCTCCAACGATGATGGTATAAGGTATAAACCCACCATACCCAGATGACAAGACATTCCTGTTATAGCAGTCTGAATATTTTTAGCTAAGGACAATTTCACAAAAACGTGCTTATTCCAGAATACAGGATAGCATTTAGGAGAACAGTCATAATACTACTGACAATGCTTTGAACAGTTTAAAGAAACTCGCTTCTCTTCAGAGAGAAACGCTTGTTTTTTCTAGAGATTAGAAATTTGGTACAGTGCATAGAAGGTAGAATCATGCCTTCTTTCACAGAAACCATGGGTTTCTTTAAAGGAACCCCAGGATTCTACTAAAGAAGCTAAGTACCTTTAAGAAATCATGCTTCTTATCCCAGAATACATCAAGTAAGTTTTAGAGGAATGTTCATACTACTGAAAATGCTTTTAAGAGGTGTTGCATTCGTTTACGCTGTGAAATGTCTTTAACGATGCAAGAGATGGGCTGCATCTGTTTAACTCTGTCTTGCCTGTTTGAAAACACCCGATCGATCAAATATAGAGCTTAACATCCAATAGGTAGGCCCTTGAGGATAGACGGGCTGCTAGGTCAAGAGGAGGAAAAAGGAACAGGTAAAGGTATAGAGGAAGATAAAAATTATCCCTCTACCTTTTACCTCAGATTTTAAGAAGCTGGCTAGAAATAATCCAAGCTAAGGTCAAGCATAAGAAAAAAGTCTGATTTGGGAACTGGATAGCAGGCCCCCAAGAGGCAAAGGTAAACAGTTAATTTTCCCAACAAGGATGTAAACAGAAGAACCTGTAAGATCCATCAACAGCCTGTGCCAGCCATGAGACTTGGCAACTAGGTCCTTAGAAACTTAGTGATCTTTCCAAGGAAAATTCTTTAAGAGTTCGTGTGTTTAAGGGAACCTCAGCATGCTACAAAAGGAGCTAAGTACAATTTTCACAAAAGTTTGGGGGGCCCTGTATCTCACTCTAAACTGAGCTATAGCTGAATAAGGTTTGTGAGACCCAGAACAGCTTGGCCACACTGCTTCCATGACAATAGAAACCAGCTAAAAAGTAGGTCCGAGTTTCTCTTTACTGGCAGGCAACACTGGGCTCCAGGGAAAAAGCCACGGTTGGCACCACCCAGGGAGGGTTGGCATCTAAAGGGAAGTACCTGACATTCCAAACGTTAGCTAAGATTAGATAGGATCACCAGCTGTCCTGAGCCCAGAACTCACCTCTCCACTTTTGACACTAGACAAGTCAGCCAATCAGGCTCCTGAACTCTGAAAATCCCCTTATCCCAACTTCTATAAAAACCCTACTTCCGACTGGGCTGGGCTCTCAACCACTGCAGGGGACAGAGTCCAAAGCTTGAGCTTGAATAAAGGTTCTTTTCTTTTACGAGTGCAGACTCAGTGGGATCCCCAAAACCACCACAGTCTGAGCATAACAGTTTCAATCTCAAAAGACAGACACTGGCCCATCTCAGGAAACAGTTGACTTAAGTTCATTCATAAGAGACGGGGTCCTGGGCAGGGTACACGTAGGATGCGGGAAGGTCCTAAGCATCATTGGTTTCATGAAGTCATGGGCTGCCATGTGACAATCACACCCTCTACTTATCTTCCACCATCTGTGTGTTCCTTTGTCCCAGTAGTTTTCTTCACGTCTTAAAAATCTAGGTGCTGCAGATAGCATTATACTGGAACACATTGACACTTCCCCTCAGCCTATCTTTGGAGGAAGCCATCGGATACACTTTACACAAACCTATGTATCACCACATACAGTGGGGGCAGGGCTCTAACAACTGTCCTATTCCCATGGAAAGGCTGAACACACACCCTAGTCTAGGGGTCTTGGTTGGAATCATTTTTGCTTACAGCCAAAGCCTGTGCCCAGGTTTACTACCGATGTCTCACAACCAGCCTGAAGTGTGTGGCTTAATCTGACCAAAAATTGTGCTTAAGCCAAAGGCACAATTCCACATCTGATGCCAGCCTTATTCTAGTTTAAGAAACTCCCAAAGCCCTGCATTGGACAACACATTCCACATATCTCCAGCTTAGAATTTCCTCGACTCTTTACCACAAAGGGCCAGAGATTTGGGAAACACAGGCTCCAGCATTTTCTGACTGGTGTTCAAGGAAGATGAAGTCTGAGCCACTCCCAAAGACCCTGCTGAGAAGTATCCTTATGCCAGGGATGGTGGAGAGGACTCCAAAGACCCCTTTGCATTGGACAATGGGTTAGAGGGTAGAGGGGGTTCAAGAACAAGGTTTGGGACATAACCGGGGTGACCACTGTCCTTATTCCCTGGAAAGGGAAAACACAGGCCACAGAAAGGTTTGTCAGCTTGACAAGCTACAGTCATGGATGATGCCTTGACTGAGGAAACCCCTCCAATACAGTCTTCAGGAGAAATCCAAGATGACCCTAGAAGCCATTTTGGGGGCTCTTGATTGGAATCATTTTCCCTGCCGGTTTAAGAATTAGGAGCCCCGAGAAGTCTAGAAGGCAGCAGAGGAGTCTCAAATACCAATCTGTTCAAAATTTTTTTGGGGGGCAGGTGAGGACACGCTTGCAGACAGAATGACCAAGTTGAAAAAAATCTGGGCTTTTTCAAGGACTGGGGCTCTAAGTCTCTGGGGTTGAGTCTAAGTTTTTCTCCCCTAATTTGGGGTTGTGGTTGGTTTGAGAGGGGCTAGGATGACCGATTTGGCCTTGAACTGGTGTGTAACATCTTGTGATCTGCCTTAAACTTGTTGAGCAAGTCCATCAGTAGGGGGTGGGGTGGTCTCTGCTGGTGAAGACAAGCCAGTCAGGCCTTGTCTCAGAGGGTGTGGAAGGAGCTGGCATTTTGGGAGTCACCTTTACCCTGCATGGCCCCCTTTCCGTCTGTCTTGCCTACTTACTGGGAGTCTAACTCCTAGTTGCTCACCGTCTTAAGGTCAGATTGTATTGGCTACTATCCAGGCCCACAACTGGGCCTTGGGTTGACTCACCCTAGCATCTACTCCACCTAAGACCAATTGGAGCTACTGGAGAGACTGGTTCTGTGGAATACCTACCTGCAAGAGCCCCAAGACTAACGGCAGCCACAGGATAGCTCAGTGGAGTTCATTAGGATCCAGTGATGGTGTAACCAGAAACCAGAGGCCTTGACAGACCTATGTCACTATAATGAGCATCAACAGTAAGACTGATGAACAAAGGTCTATATGCACGCTGAAACCGCCATTAACACTAGGACGAGTAAGAAGTGGTGTTGGATAATCGGGAAGAGTAGAAGCAAAGTTTTTCTTCTGTTTTCTTGATTGCACACTTTGTTTCCTTACAGGGGGCATGACGGGACATGGCAAGGCTGAGGGGAGGAGGGGGGACTGGGAGGTGAATGGAATTTGGGAGTTTTACATCATCATGCACCAAGAGTCAATAGTTACTAAAGAAAGTTTAAACATAAAGGAAGACAGACCAGGCTCTAGAAAAATACCCTATAGGCTTGCCTAACTAGTGAGTGAAAGACCCATCTTCTCTGGGTTGGTCCAGGTATCTAAAGCAGGCCGAGCTAGCCAGTTAAGCAGCTCATGCCTCCAGGTTCTCCTGTTTGAGTTCCTGCCTTATAGTTTCCTTCAGTGAGCTGAGACTCGAAATGTAAAACCAAGTAAACCCTTGGCTTCAAGTTGCTTTTGGTCAAGGTGTCAGAGCAATGTAGCCTGAAAGACAGTCCTTAAATGAGTATGATTACAGGAATCTAGTCACATCTTTCCTCTTGTGATGGACTAAAACTCCATTTTAGGCTAGGCATCCATCTTGGTACCCATCTTAGCCATTTGCCCCGACTCTGGCTTCTGGATCATAAATAGAACCCTGACTCATACCTGACCCAAAGTATATAGTGTGACTATCTACATAAAGATAACTGCTTTTTGGCTTTTAGAACCTGTTTTTGCAGATAGTCACTATTGATGTCTCCTTGACTATCAGAACGAGATCAAGATCTTATTCACCTTTAAAAATCCTTCTCACCTCTCTGGAGTTTGACCCAGGTTGTCATCCTGATAGGCTACTATTAAGGATTTGATCACTGCTATTAAAAATTTCCACCTCCTCCCATCCTCTAATTTCCCTCACACTCCCCCCACTNNNNCTCTCCAGTCCTAAGAAGTCAGGGTACCCTGCCCTGTGGAAGTCCAGGGCACTCTCCCCCTCCAACCCGGTCTAGGAAGGTGTGCATCCAAACAGACTAGGCTCCTAAAAAGCCAGTACATGCAATAGAATTAAAATCAGGTGTCATCATTGGCTTCTCAGTCCACCCTCATTGTCAGCCATTCAGAGAATCCAGTTTGATCACATGCTCCACATCAAGTCCCAGTCCAGCTGGCCTTGGTGAGCTCCCATTAGATCAGTCCCATCATCTCAGTGGGTGGATGCACCCCTCACGGTCCTAATTTCCTTTGCTCATGTTCTCCCTCCTTCTGTTCTTCATTTGGGCCTTGGAAGCTCAGTCCAGTGCCCCAAATGTGGGTCTCTGTCTATTCCCCCCCCCCAAAAAAAAGGTCTGGTCCTTGTCCCAAGGTCTCAAACTCCATAACACTAGGAGAAGTAGGCATAGTCTCTCCAAAGACAGTGTTCATTCCAGAATGTCTGAAGTCCCCAGCCATGGGAACATCTGTATGTGGGCAGTCACTTATCCAAGACTTAATGACAACCAGGATTAAGGAGATCCTCATCTGGATCTTCACCTGAAAGTCAGGGTGCTCAACTGAGTGGACCAGAGTCACCGATTGTCCTTATCTTCCAGCCGACATATCTGCACTGGACAGGCCCAATGGGCAATGCAGGCCAGAGATGGCCAGAAGGGCAAACTCTTGGGAGCCACCTGTTTAGACCTATTGATCAGGACAAGTAGCATAGCTTTACGTTTGCTAAGCCGCTTTGTGGTCTTGGAGGTATACAGGGCCTGCTCCATTTCCTCCCCAGCTGTTCAACTGGAGGAGGAAATTAAGAGGGGGTAGGATGTGCTTCAGGAGGGCTCGGGTTATCCTGGAGTCCTGTGATAGCCTGACAGGTCAGGGAAGGCCCTGATTTATCGTTCCCATCCACGACGCCGACCATCTGTCCTCATTAGCTCGCAGGAGTTTATGGTTTTTTAATCTTTTCCACATACACAGTAAGTGAGCATTCCACGCCAGCCTTTCTAGCCATGTACTTTCATGTCCTGGTTAGCCTCCAAGTTATGACCCAGGACACAGATTCCATGGAGTACTTCATCTCTCCCACTAATGAGCAGACGTGAGCCATTCCGCCCGATGGAGGCACCTGGAGGTACAGTCAAACCGTGACTGAGGCCAGATAAGTGCTCTTGCTCTGCAGTCTGGATTTGTGTCTAGAAAGTTCTGTGTGTGTTTCAGCCAATTAAAACCCAGCAGGACAGATCTTTAACCCAACTAAAGCCGAGAAGTTCTTCGGAGTACCCAACAAGGCTCCACGCTCTTCCTTCGCCTCTCAGATATGATGGGCAGGTTCCCCGAAGGGTGGACAGCTAGCCTAAGTACCCCGGGCCTTTCAAAAGTTTGTGTTCTCACTCCCTCAACTTCAACAGGCACTGTTACCCAAAATCTCCACCTTGGTCAGAGCAGGGTCACATTCCAAGGCCAGAACAGTCTTCTGGATTTAACAGTGGGTTGGCTTTTGGAGCCGAGTAGGGATGGGTTGAGGTAGCATCAATTGTCAGGTCCCCAGTCAATCACCAAGTCCAAAACCTTCCCCTGTATCTTCCATGCCTGCTTTGAGTTATCACACCTATTGATGTCTCCTTTGTATCCATCTAGAACATACTAAGGATATTAAGTATCATGGCTCCTCCTACCTCAAAGACTGAAATCTTCAATGTCAATGCTGTCTCATACGATGTAATTCTTGACATTTCCAGGTGTCTCTGGGGAAACATTTCGAATTTGATGAAACATTTTGAATTTGATGGTTTAAGATAATCACAGCTTCAAGGCTGATAGCATTTAAGGAATCAGTACAGGGAACTTGATTGGTGCCCATTCTGACTAGTAAGCTTCTCTCCTTGGGTCTGGCATCTCAAGTTTAGATGTGAAATACAGACCTAAGTGAGTGATATTTTGGCTATTTGAGTCTCTGTATAGACCAGGCATGGCCTTGAACTCAGATCCAACCTGCCTTACCTTCATGAGTGCCAGGGTTAAGGGCACGCACCACCATGCCCTGCTTCAAAGCTTTAAAGTTTATAGAATTAGACCCTTCAAGGAGGGCGGTACCCGAAGCAGTTCCTGGATCATGATCTTCGGGGGTGGGGGTGGGTGGAGACCTGGTCCTTCAGCCAATAGCCTTTAAGATGGCCACTCTGGGTGTGGCCACATGTACTCTATGCAGATGTAGAAATACAGCCCCCCTTGATTGCTGGATTCGGTTCCATTCCCGCTCATGTGAAGACTGCTGAGTCCACCCTCTAAACCTTTATTCCGAGCTGGTGTGGGACGACTTTATTATAATAGGACAGGCTCTGATGTTATTATGTCACTAGTGATTGCAGTCTCAAAGGGGATAGGACAAGTGAAAATTACAAGCTGGAGGTCTCCAGAAGACCTTTGGCACACTAAACCCTCAGAAGGTTTTAAGTCACAACCACATTCAACTTCACCCACACTGGTCATTGGCACATGCCACAAACAGCCCAAGACGGGCTTTTCCTACCCTTAGGTCCTCAGCAAAAAGCCTCTGCCACTTTCAACCTACATCCAAAAGTCTACAAGGTGCCTGGCAAGAAGAGTCAGGGATTCAGGCCTGTGGACCACTGACATCCACTCATAGGAAAGGATAAAGTGGACGGTCGTTGGTGTCAACCCTGAGCTAGCTGCTCCGGACAGCCATTTGTATGCAAATTCTGCTCTACTTGCATGTGAGGCTCTCGGGAGGTACTAGGCTACAAAATCTGGAGAGGGGAATTGAAAGAAGCTTCATCTGTGTAGCTATGAGGAAGTCATCCATGTTAAGATGTTGCAAGTGTGGCTGCTTTGTGCTCACATTCACATTTATAGATGGTCCCTTACCACATGTGTTTAAGCCAGCCCCCCAAAACTGTTGCTTCCCTAGGTTGAGCACTGGTGGGATGACACTTTGGGGTTTGTCATTGGGCCAGTGTGGGTGAGGGAGGGGTTAGGCAAGCCCGTATGTGCCTTTGCCCCCGTCTTGAGCTCACTTCCGCCTCACCCCACATCGAACTTGAGAAGTGCTAACAGACCTTCATTCCCCCATCACAGCACTATGTAGAGGGACTCACAAAAAGGCCACTTGGGTGACCCAAGCAGAGCCACTTCCCCAGCAATGACCAGACTGAGGGGTTGTAAGTACTAAACTTCCTAAACTCTTGGAAGCTGCCAGGAGAACTACAGAGAAGTGTATATCAAGTACTAAGTGTGGCAATGGACTAATGTCTGCCTGTGGTGCAGGAAGCACAGTGGCCGGACTGCCACGAATCGTCAGGTTTTTACCCTACATACAGGGAAAGCAGGGTCACCTGAAGTCAGGGTGGTTCCCCATCTTCAGTACGGCTCTGCAGTTCTTAAGCAAATCAGGGTACCAAAAAAACCGGCAGAGTCTAAGCCTAGGATAGCGACGAGTTTCACTTGATCTTTGAGAGCTTCTGTTTCTCTAGCATAGAAGTGGTTTGGGATACAACACAGAATGATGAAATTCACCTTAACGTGTTAAGTATTTATCATTGTGCTCTGTTTGGGGACCTTACCACAGATTTCTTAGTAATTGACAGTCTTGGCACAGATGCCACCCCCAACACTGACCCAAAGGGGGCACAGCGCACACCCAGTAGAGATCCCCCCAGTCATAAGCTATCCTAAGGAACTACAAGTGACAAATCTGGGTTCTTTGTCACTTTGGGCAAGTGGAAGGAAGTTGAGCCATTGTCACAGGAGCAGGAAATGAAGCAAGGACTTTCACCTTTGCTCAGACCTAACTGGGTAAAGAGCTGGAGGGGTGGCTTTTGGGAGACTTAAAGGCAGCTGCCCGAGGCAGGATGCACGGTTTATAACACTGCTAAGTGTTCATGGTCCCAACTCCAGATATGGCTTGACTAGTCTACTTGAGCAGCCTCAGAGTTCAGAAATCTGAACTCCAGGATAGCAGTTCTGGGTACTGTATAGACCCGTCCCCCCAGCTCCAAGGTAGTAAGAAAAAAAAAACACCGAGACCTCCAACCCAGTGTGCATGCCCCTGTGCAAGCCAAACACAGCCAGAGCCTGTGCTCTAGAACTGTTACAAAACAGGAAGGTAGCTCTGGGAAGATGGCCCCACCTTTAGCAGGGTCCTGGTTAAGTTGGGAGTCTTAGACCTAGAAGTCAGACTCAGAGCAATGAGTGCTCACTGTTGGCTTAAAGACATGCCAAGCTGAGAGGCAAGAGATTCAGGCACCACGGCAATAGCGATGCTGACAAGCCAAAGGCATCAAATCCTCATTCCTAGGACTGAACTATAGATGTGAGCTTAGGATTTGCCTACCTCCCCCAGAGGGCAATGGTCCAAGCTTAATTCATGAATCTGTTCAGAGAGGTCCTTCGGTTAGTCCTTAAAGGATAGAACATCTATTTTCATCTGTAGTCACAGAAGTTCAAGCCTTAACGACTCTTGACTGCTTAGGAGAACAGATGTTCTCCACCATTGATGCTGGTTCTTACTATTGGATTAACGTAAGGGACCCCCTGTATTTAAACCCTTTAAGGAAGCTTTCAACAAAGACCAAGAACTTGGAGTTCTAGATAACCCTACACTAGGGACCAAGAACAGTGTGCTTAGCCATTAAAAGGTTCTTGGAGGTCCCTGGAGGCCAGGAAGAATTAAGAGTTCGAGGCTTTGTTTTGTATTTGTTAGTCATGGCTTCCAAAGGGTAACAGCTGCTTCTCCCAAAGGTAAGTTAAGGACAGTTTGCTTCAGAACACCTTTAAGAGTTCAAGATTTCTTGGCTTCTGGCCCCTTAGAGTTCTGAGGCTATAGAATCCCAGCTGATCTTACTACCAACTAAGGATCTGGATTCCTGAGACTGCTCCCAAGGCGATACAGTGAGTACCACACAGAGCTTAAGGCCACACACACATCCTTTCCCAACATCTTCAGTCTGAGGAGTTGCTCAGACAGGCTTCTTGCTTGCTCAACATCACCCCCAACCCCATCCAAGCAGTCTCCTTTCCATTACAAGAATGCTTACAAGCAATTCATTCAAGAACACTACCCATCTTAGGCTAGAACCACCCCCGTCACTGCTATTGTACCCCCAGTTGTGTGCTCCATGGTGTTAAGCCCATCTAGAACTAAGTAACGTTTCAGCCAACACTCAAGAGGCAATCCCCCTGCCTCAAAAGCCCAGCATTGTCTTAGCAATACTGTTCAAGACCAAGCTGATTGCCTTTTCAAGCTCCAAGCTCAGGGCAGCATCTAGACCTTGTTTACCCCAGGCTATTTCATTGGACTCCCCAGCTCTATAGTCAATGCCCTGTAAACACAGGGGGCTTCCAAATCCACTTCAAACAACTCTTAGCTAGATAGTGGAGGACTGTGGGAGCCCATGAGACTAAGTTGTCCTAGGAGAAAAAGTCCAGGTGGCTTAGGTCACTCCCCTATCTGTTCTGGGAAGGTTTGGCTCCGGCTCCTGTAGGTGGGCTTCCCAGGAGCTAACACGGTATGTCCTCAGCAAGTTCTGAAATGTGTCGAGGGTGAAAGACTGGCCTTTTCATTGACGCCCACAGTGACATTAGGATATAGCTCATAATGAAAGCTGAGTCCCCCCTCAGGAAGCCAGAGTAGCCTGCTGATGAAAGTGGGCACGCCTGGGCATCTACCAACAGAGTCAATACCTGGGTTAGTCACCAACAGCTGCCCATCCGACTCCAGTCAATGCCTGTTAGAAGTGTGCCGTGCATTATTGATCTCTAGTGTGAGAAGCAATTTAAAGTCAGCAAGTGAATCAATGCCGATGCTTCTCAAAGCAAGGGATAGCCGACATTACCACCATGGAGTTGGGTGCTCCCGTGTACTCAAGTTCAGGGTGGGGTAAGGCCAACTTGGATTGGCTACTTGACACAGCATCTTCAGATGAACCATTTCCCTTGTGTGCAGAGGGGAGGGGGAAGGTCAAAGGTCAGATGACCTAAGCACTCGAGTGCCAAACTATTTCACATCCCAGAGAAGCTAACGCAGCCAGCAGTTGCAACTAGTTAAACTAGTTAAGTTTACCTAGTCAGTTTTGGAAAGACTGAGTTTCATCCCCACAGGCAGCAGTGGGAGCTTGCCATGGTGTGGCACAGCTCTGGACTTCATTGCCTCCAGGGAGGGCTAGCCTTTCATACAGGTCGTCCAGGAGGAGGACAATTTGATGGGGAGGAAAAGGGTGGGAAAGCCCCTTGACCTTTGCTTGAACCCTGCACTTGGTTCTCTTAGGAAAGTTGGATGGGGGTCCAAGGCTTGTTTCTAGTTGGTGTGACCAGAGGGAAAATTTAGACAGTTTGTAAAACTACACCAGTTCCAAGCTCTGAGCTACTGTACGGTTCACGAGTTGGAGATTTAAAAACAGACAGGGCCACAAGGACATCCTTGATACAGTGCCAAGAATGCCTACTTTATTGTGCTCAGGTGCAGCTTATTTAGCGCTGTGGCCATACCTCATATCTCGGGATCTTTCAGCTGCAGACTCATCAGAACCCACTCCCCTGCCATCAGGGTCTTGAGCTCAGAGCAGCTGCAGGCTGCTCAGGAGAGGAAACAAGTGTACAAGAAATTCAGGGTCTGGTGGTCCACAGTCCCTGAACAAGAGTTGAGAGCCCGAGGCAAGTGTTTAAGACAGTGAGGATCTTGTACCTTTCCAAAAGGGTGTGGAGAAGCAGAGCACCCAACTTCCGGCACTCTTGTGGATCCCACTTCCAGCTTGGCTCTTTGGTGCAGCGTTGTGGGATTTTTTTTCTTGGCTTTTTGGGGGCTCTACCACCCAGATCCCAAATAAATCACACGGAGGCTTATTCTTATGAATATCCAGCCTCAACTCAGCTACCTTTTCCCTGTGGGATTTTGTTTCTGCACCTCTAACTTTCCTTCTAACTTCGTGACGGCCTGGGTGGCTGGCCCCTGAGGTCCTTCCTCTTGCTCTACCCTCGTTCTTGACCCTGCCCGCTAGCTCCGCCTATTCTTGCTCCCCCCTCCTTGCTACTGGCCATTCATCTCTATTAGGACCATCGCGTATTTAGACAGGCGCAGTAAACATTTCAGTTAAATGCAGCATAAACAAGTCACCTGAAAATCTCCCAACAGTCTGGCAGAGGCCTCTGGTCTACCAGGCCACTCCAGAGTCAGGTGGCCCCCAGAAATGAAGTCTGAAGCAAGTACAGCTAAAAGGCAGAACAGCAACCTTGAGCATCAGGCAGAAGCAGGACTCTCCACGGATCAGAAGTGAACTAAGAGCTTCGTGAGTCTCAACTAGAAGGGCAGCCTTTGTGGATGAGTAGAACAGTCAACAATTCCCACCAATCCTGGCCTCTTCCCATCCCATTTAACCCCACACTCTGGGCCAGGTAGCTTCATTTTCAGGAGACCTTACCCAGACTTCCTTGGTCAGACTCCAAACATTTAAACTTAGGCTTTTCATAAAATGGTTATCAGGTGTGACTTCAATGGCAATACTACATAGTTCAACTTAGACTACTTGATCGAGTAGTTTTATCAGTAGCAGCGAGCCAAGGCTTTCAACTTTGCTCAGCTTGTCCCACTCACATCCAACAGCTTCCAGGTTTAATGCTGCTGAGATCTTATGTCATCTCCAGGAAACCCACAGGCTCAGAAACCAGTTCCCTACAACCATGGGTCTTCTCTGCCCCCATCCATAAAGTCATCTCATGAATAGGAGGTCCTGGGTCCTGAGGCTAAGCAACTCATGTTAATCACTTGAGGGTCACGTACTGTCCTATACACCCCCCCCTTGGCAACCCCACTGTTATTAAGGCTGTCAGTCCTGTGCCCATCTTGGCTGGAGCAGGGTCACAATTAACTTGCTTCCCATACCTTGTGCCAAACATCCCAAGTCTTTACCCACCCTTTCCTATTTCAATTTCCTCTCTTCATATTAACTTTGCCGGCACCAATTCAAGTCCTTTCTCCAAGTCCTATATACCAGCTTGTTTGTGATTCTGCCCACGCAGCAGCCCGAGGTCGAGAACACAATTCATTGAGTCAGCTCAAAAGGATAAAGTCCTGCAGAACCCCACCCCCTTGCCCAAGCACCTCTACCCAAGCCTGAAAGTATCAACTGAGCTCCAAGCTCCTTTTGAGTTGTCTCAAGTTTTCTAAACCTGGGCACCTGGGAACTTGTTGCTACCTTTGGGTGCTTTTCTAGCATCTTTGTCTAAACTCCCAGCCACTCCAACATTGTTGAGAAATACCTGCAGTATCATTGTGACTAACAAGCCCTAAGCCAATGATTCAGCCACCCACTCCTGATGAGAGCATCCTAGAACCCATGGTGGGTGGGCAGGCCTTAATGAGTCAGCACTGGATGTTCCAGGTACCTTTCGTGAACCAGTATGATCAGGACACTGGGTTTCTCTCACCCTTCCAACAGGAGCATGCTCTGGGCACTGAAGTTTTGCTGAGACTTCAGGGATAAAAATGGAGCCTGCCTCCCCCCAGACATCTTGTACAAACACAAATGGCAATGTTAACAGACGGTCAGAACCCAGTGCGTGGTTTTTACTATAAG
>LOEQ01007395.1:93054-107008 GCA_001685075.1 Bramus lutescens | reverse complement strand
CAGAACAGAATGCTGGGAGAAAGAAAGCTGAGTCAGGCAGATGCATGAAGCTTCGGCCCATGATGGGCATAGGTTAGAATCTTCCCGGGAAGCCACCACCTCGTGGTGCTATAGACATGAATAGAAATGGGTTAATCAAGATGTGAGAGTTAGCAAAGAAGAGGCTAGATATAATGGGCCAGGCAGTGTTTAAATGAAAACAATTTGTGTATTGTTATTTCGGGGTATAAGCTAGCTGTGCGGGAGCTGGGCCAGACGAAAAACAGGCCTCCTCCCTTTATCACTACAATTGAGGTCAACCTTATGGTGGAAAAGCTGGATCAGGGCTGGAAGAGGAGCTTTGTAAAAAGAGTGAAACCCATATTTTAGAGAATACAGGATTAGAAAAAGAGCTAGGAAGCAGATATAACAGCTATACTTTTCTGAGTAATTCATAAAACAAAGCATTTGTATGAAGTTGTATATCACTGGTTCAGCAAGCTACTGCACTAGGAACCTGGAGAAGAAATGGTATATTATCTCCTTTTCTTTTTTCTTTTTTTTTCTTGCTTATTCAAGATTGAGTTTATCTGTACCTTTGGACCCTGTCCTGTAATTAGCTCTTGTAGACCAGGCTGGCCTACAACTCACAGAGATCTGCCTGCCTCTTCATCCCAAGTGCTGGGATTAAATGTATATACCACTACTGCCTAGCCAAGTGATTGTACATTGTCTCCTTAAAGAGATACTTTTTTCTCTTCTGCCTACTGCCTGAGCCAGGGTGGTCACATATTTCGGTGGGCTGGTCCTTTAGCAAGATGATTAATTAGCACAACTGTAATAAATGCCATGTCTCCACCAAAATCACAGGCTTAATTCTCTTGACCACAAGAAAATAGGATTTTTATCAACTGACCTTCAATATGCCCAGGACAGATAGACATATTTTTGCTTTGTCTTAAGTCATTGTATCTTCACCTGCTAAACAGAACAATGCCATTTAAGGGACCTCTTTTATACAGGTACTTATTAGCCCCCTTCACACAGATTGTATCTTCACAGAATTATAACATCTGAAATAAGCTAGTGTTTGATGTTCCATCTTAGAGCTTAATGTTTCTATGCAAATTTGTATGTATGTTAGTGATGTGTGTGTATGCATGTTATATGCATGTGTACTCATCTACATGGCTGTATATGAAGGTTAAAAATCTATTTGGGATGTGGGGTCTTCCTCAATCAGATCTATAACTTACTTTTTAAAGACATGATTTTCTACTTAACCTAGAGCTTACATTTCAGTTTCATCGCTATGAAATGAGAAGCTGACACCTGCTTTTCTATACCTACAATGTTAAAATTATAGGTAAGAGGCTGGCAGATTACAGGTATGTGGGATAACAGAAGTCAGGTACTCATCCTGTAGTAGGTACTGCTTTAACCACTGAGTCATATTCCCAGCCCTCAATGGTATGCTTTAAAAGATTTATCTTATTCCTATTTAGGTGCATGTGTATGTGTATCTGTGTGTGTCTGTGAGTGAATGCATGTGTGAGTTTGTGTGTGTATCTGAAACTGTGGTTGGGTTTGTGCATGTGTGTATATGTGAATGTGTGTGTGTGAGTGTATATGTGTGTTAGTGTGTGTGCCTGCACAGGAAAAAGAGTATGCTATGTTCCTTATAGCTGTAACTACAGATCTTTGTGAGCCACTGATGTGGATGCTGGAAACCAAACTTAGTATTTCTATAAAATGATGACTTAACCTTTGAGCATCATTCCAGGCACATTGAATGTAAATTTTAAATGATACAAATATTTAACTTATTGTTGTCAGAGACTATACATACTATTTGTATTATTGTAGTAAATATCTGAACATTGGCAGAGGAAATTTAATTTTGTTCAAAAAGATTCCCTTGAAATCTTACTTTGGATGAACTACATTAGGACTAGTTGTTTTCTGTATGACTGAAATGAAGCAATTCTATATTAAATTTAGCTATGCCTTTAAGAAACATACATATACAACAAAATACAAGTCTATATCCATTATTTAAAACATTTAGTTTGTGTGACATTTCCTGTGCACTTATGAGCAAAGGAACATTAACCCCAGAGAGGACACAAAAGACAAGCAACAACAACAACAACAAACTCAAAAAGAAAAAAAAAACCAAGAAACCAAATCTAGCTCAGTGGGTCAGTGAGTTTATTGAAGTTACTTGCAGGAGCTTAGGTGACTCAAAGGTAGATGCATCAGCAAATAGCCAAGCCTAGAATGGATAAAGGATCACTAATGTTGTATCCCTAGAGCTTCCTCCTTGTCTTGGAGGGAGATAAGCCACACAAAGACCTGGTTCTCTCCCAGAGTTGGGGATCATTGCAGAACACCAGCAAGGGACTTTTGAATCTTGTAGACTCTTGGAATTATAAGATATAACTTCTAATGAAAATCCCAAGAGATGTCCTACTGAATCCTTAACTTATGACATTTGTGAGACTTTCCAACCCATGAATTCAGAAATGGGAAAAACATATCATCTCTCCTCCCTGAAAATACTCATCAGTTCAAGGACTGTTACTGAAGCCAGAGTCAAGCAACTAGATAGGCTTTGCAATCAAATCTGCTTGGTAAGTGATAGACTGATGTCCTTTTTGTTTCTGTATCACTGTGATCGGGAATGGGCTAATGCTGTTATAATTTTGCTATTCACTACGTAGACACGAATTTTCCCTGGAAGGTATCACTGAAACAATGGTAGAAAAAGGACTCATGGTACATTTGACCTCACAGATAGACATAAGTCTAGCAGTCTATCGAGTGAACGTTTTATTTTATAAGAAAATATTTTGTGTCCTTTTATATTAATTAAAATTTTAGAGTATCACAGATGTATACAATGCATTCTGGTTGCCTTCTCCCTATAACTTCTCACACCTTTCCCACCATCTTTTAAAGTACTTTTTGCAGGGCCAAGTTTAATGATTTTTATTGTTTGTCTGTGTGTTTTGTAAACAAAATATAGAATTGACAGGTGGGGATATTTAGCACATCTTCCCAGAGCCTTTTGATCAGGGAAGCATAGCTAAGTTAACCAAACACTGGAAGAAAATTCAATGCATCCTGTGTGTTGGGTTCACAGGACGTATAATAAATAATTATAAGCTGAAAATAAGACTGGAGATATTCAACTTCCATAGACTCTTGAACCAATAACTACAAAGAAAAACATTTTTATTTGAAATGCAACTAACAAAAAGGAGGTCCAGACAAGGAAATCAAATCATCAGTACTGAGTAAATGTGAGAATTAAGGACAATTGTGTACCTGTGTCAAGTCCTGCATTCTTCTTTAAAGCGGGCTTCAGCTTCTTCAAAAGGTATCTTCAGAACAGGTTTTAAATATTCGAATTCAGAGAAGAAATCAGGCCCCAGAAAAGAATGTAGGCCATGCTGCAGAACACAGGGACAGGCTTCTTTAAGGAAGCATAAGCGTGTCTTGTGTTCTTAGTCTCTGCAGTTGCTATGTATGATTCCATCTCTTGGAGGGAGACTTCTGTCATTTTCACACACCCAGGAAAATCAAGAGAGGAAACATTTGATTTTGGTTATAGTGTTAGAAGTTTTGGTCCATAGCTGTTTGCCTTCTTGATTTCAGGCCTGAGTCCAGACAGAAATGTCCTCAAAGCCTAACTACATTTTACCAAAACCAGTCTCTCAAAATTTCTACCATCTCCCAATAGTACCAGTATTACAAGAAAATAAAAGAACTTTAACATAGGTGGCTTTCTTGTTTTCGTAACTCTCATAGAGTGTTGAGGTAAATTACGGATGCGAAGTCCACTGTCAAAAAGCATCTGGATGAGGACAATTTTTTGACACAGCCTGACAGACAAATGGGATTCATTTACCAATTTGCTTAATTTTTATTTCTGAAACTTCTACACTGAAATGTGGAGAAATAGGTGTGTGTGCACACACATGCACACATGCAAATTCACATGTTCATGCATTCTCTCACACACATATAATATTACTTGGCCATAGAGCAAGAATATATCAGCACTAAGAAAATAGCAATTGTAAGGTTTGTCTAATACTTAAATTATTTGTTCAATCTGCATACAGAATTCCCTAATATTCAACAATCTCAAGAAATATCCAGAGGGATGAAGCAAATCTCTACTTTAGGCAATGGTGCAAAAGTACAAATAAAACACTTCTACAAATGTCTATAAGGAAGAAAGAACCCTTGTAGCATACTAGGACTGTGAGAGTTCATGAAAATATAGAATCTAAATGTTGGTGTCTGTGGCATGATTCTATCACTTGCCAGGTGTGTGAACTTATCAGAGTAATTTAACCCCTCCAAGGCCCAGTTGCATCAACAAAATGTCAGTGATAGCTCTTGCCTTTTAAGACTGTTTTGAGAAACATGTAGAATAATGCATGCAAGAGCTGTTTGTGAGACTTAAATTATAGTTATTATTTACTCCTATTTTGTGTCTTAGAAACTTTTTTGAATAGAAATGCATAACCAGCAACTCACTTATTCTGCAATCTGCAAGAGAATTCAAAATGTTGAAAAAAGTCTTTCCTTTTATCTATATTTTTCTTTTTGATTTTTTTTTAGTTCACAAACAGCAGCCAGTCAATTACTAACCTAGATCCAAGTGTATTACTACAATCATTCTGTGTGCTCAGAACAAATTACAATCTGAACTGAGAAATAAATTGTTGAATAAAATATAGCAGAGCACCAAGTATTTCATAATAGTACATCCACTGCTTTGTCCAATACATCAACCTATTTATTTCACCGAGGATGCATAAAAGAACAATTCTCTTTATAATGCATGCACATGCATCATTGATTTTGTAAATTGTATTTCTTACTAAAGAATATAATATAGAAAGCTTCAGGGGAGACAGTCATGATATTAAAAGACAGATGAACTGAGTATCAGAGCAGTTGGTCTGAGATATTTACTATTTCAGTTGCTTACTATCTGTCCTTGAATAAGGTCTGCAGCTCAGTGGGCAGGTCTCCATATGAAAAATGATCAGGTTATTTCATCAATGTTTTGTGTTATACATACCCTGATAAATATTTTATTAACCAATATATATCTATGTAGGTGTACATATATACATATATACATATATATATACATATATATATATATTTAGCCTGTAGATTACATTTTAATTATTTTTTTTTTAAGATGGGGCTTCTTTGTAGCTTTGGAACCTGTTCTGGAATGAACTTTTGTAAACAAGGCTGGCCTCCAAATCACAGGGAACTGTCTGCCTCTGCCTCCTGAGCGCTGGGATTAAAGGTGTCTGTTTTGTTTCAATTAATTTAATAAACATTTTATACATCCACAAAATAATCATTTTTTGTTTCCTTTGAAAAAAAATTGGCTGACTTGTAAATGGTCAAATACTTTGAAAAACTGTATCAGGTTTTATGCAAGAGAAGGTAGACAGGCAGATTGTATCAAGTACTGTGCTGTGATTTTAGAACACAATTTTTCCTATTTTAGAATAACAGTAACATTTTTCCTAAAATGTGCTTTAAAATGCCATTTTCCCCTAGTTAATACATGGGCTATAATTCAACAAGCCACAAGCTGTAGAGTTTGCAAAATGAATATGTACATGTGTATTATAAACTAGGTATATATTATGCAAAAGAATCTATTAAATGGACATTTATTTGTCACTTTGCTCATGCATTCTTATGAAATCCTTCATATATAAGCAATAAGTCATTTGAAGTATGTGACATTAGAAGGGGACCCTAAAGTCTGGAAATTTGCCTTAGTGGATAAAGCATTTGCTGCTCTTCTGCTCCCAGTACACGTGCAAGACTACCCACCACTGCCTATAACTCTGACTTCAGTTTATCCGATATTCTTTCCCTTTTAGGGTCTTGCACATCTTCATCCACTTATGCACACACATACACACAAAATTAAACATAAAATAAAAAGGATCTACAGAAAATATATTCGTTTCATTTGGTTTTGTAATTATCTACATTTTTAAAAGTTATAATCTTTTTAGAGATAGTTCTATTTGAGCATAAATAGTATCCGAAATTTGTCCATTGAATTGTATTTGCGAAATATTCCTTTACTAAGCTATTTTGTTGCTCATCAGATTGGAAAAGTGTATATAATTTTTGGGTAAATAGTCTTAAAGACACAAGATGGCAATGGCAGTCTTTATGAGTTACTGATATGTAGCAGTGTTTTTATAAACTTTGGTGCACTTCTGAATTTTTGTTTTTAAATATATTTAATTTCTATGTATAAGCACTCACAATTCACTCAGGCATTTTAGATCACATGGTCAGACTTTGATGACTACACCATCTAAATTTGAAGTAAAATCAGCAATTGACTACTTCACCACTTAAACCAGAGATTGCTAAAACGTTTTCTTTATAAGGTTTATAATATCTAGACTTCCCCACATTTCACACAAAATTTAATATGTTTTCTATTATTAACATTTTAGATATTACTTGGTTATTTTTATAGAACTTGCTATATGCATTTTATTAAAAAGCCTTTATTTTAAAAATATATCACGTGCACTATACAGCCAGCAGGCAAAACCTAGTAATAAACGTTCTGAGAAAACTCCCTGTTTTTGCTTGTGTTGAAAACAGCCTTATGATGCTAGAAAGATTCTTCCTTTCTTTCCTTTGCAATGATCTTCCTTTTCTTGACTCCACACATACAATTTTGGCTTGCAATTTTTCTCTTTCTGTGACTTGTTCTTGTGATGTCCACATTCTTAATTCTTTCTACTCTCTTGGTTCCAAGTGTTAACACAGGATTCCAGCAAACATGGAGTTAGGAGTCGTTTGTATTTTTTCAGATTCATTTTTCCTATTCAAATACAAGTTAATAAGTAAAATGAGTTACATCCTTTCCTTTTTGAGGTAAGTTAAATTATTTTTTATAATATTTCTTTTTTAAGATTTATTTATTTATTATACATACAACATTCCTTCCATGTGTGCCTGCAAGCGAGAAGAAGGCACCAGATCTCATTATAGATGGCTGTGAGCCACCATGTGGTTGCTGGGAATTGAATTCAGGGCCTCTGGAAGAGCAGTCAGTGCTCTTAATCTCTGAGCCATCTCTCCAGCCCGAGGTAAGTTAAATTAAACCCAGTGAAGCTAAATTGAGAATCAGAGCTCACTACAAATACTCAATTTTCCTTCTTTTACCAACAATTAATTTTATTTAAATTTATGCTAATTGGTAATGTCTTGTGACATAATAATGCAATATAGTGTTCTTATACCTGGTGCTAATGCTACATGACTCCTAGCTAGGCTGTCCTTGGTCAGGCAATTTCTATTATTCCTATTTTCACATGAAGAAATTGAAACAAGGCTTGGAGAGACTAAGTAGATTCAACCTTGCTTGTATTGTATAGTTGTGTGAACAGATGAAGAAGATAACACTTGATGTAGAATAACACGGCAATTCAGAAAAGCAAGCTCATATCTATAAGACAGACTCAATTTTATTTCCTCTGTTCAAAGGATCCATTTCAAGCAAATATTTTAATATGTACTTTGTATTTTCCATTCTAACATGAAATAAAATAAAAATAGTTAAAAGGTACCTAGTAGCAGAAAAACCCAAAATATTGTCAATTATCAGCATGTGAAATCATTATTTAATTTCAAGTGTTAATTCTAAGGGAAAATGAAGATAAAAAGTCAGAAAATATGCTTTTTGGGGGTAAATGGTTGCTGTTATATAATTCAAATGCAAATGCTAAAGAACAGTGATTTTCAGGTATTTAACAGATGTTCTACAGGTTGGGCAGGTTAACATATTTAGAAACAGATAACAGTAATTTGGAAAAGAATATTGACTTTTAACTTGTCACTTACAGTATTATAACTGTCTAATGGCATGATATTGACATCCCTGATTAGAACCTCTGAGAATCAATATAAATCCTTGGTTTTCTTGGGTTTCTTTTCTCTTCCATACAGGGAGCTGAAAAGAACCTGCAAGCAGAGCATTGAGCTAAGTGACTTCAATTCAGTTGGAACTGTGTGGAAGTACGGAAGCTTTAAAAAATAAAAAGTTCACCTTAATTCTCTGAATCACAGGTATTTTCTCAGTAGGCATCTGACCAAAGCCCTTGCTTCTGAAGGTCAGTTACCATTGACGGCAGCGCCCAGGATAAAGCTCAGTATAGAGGTAGTTCATTTCAGATACTGATCTGAAGTTAATTTATCCAACATATCTGGTCAGAAAATCTTGCTAGAAATCTTTCAAAAACAAGATAACTCGTGAGATTTTTCTGTAAGTCTGAGTGTGTCTGGGGAGAAAAAATGTGGCATGAGCTGTTTTCTCAATGGTTTCAGCTAAGACTAAGAAATCTGTGACTGGAAGAAATATAAATCCACGTGCGAGCAAGAGCATCACGTTTTTGCAGAAAATTTGAATGTAAGGATTACTTTGTAAGTATTTAGTGATGTTTTAACTTTATTGCTCTGAGCTTCCATATTTATTAAATTTATTCTACCCTGCTTTATTAATTAAAACCCAGTGTAGAGATTATTCAAATATACTCCTTTCTTTTCCCTGACAATTAAGATTTACACAGAATTGTGGTACTATTTAGCTGAAAGTACTCTTTCTAACGATGATAGAGCCTCAACTGCGTTGACAAAATTACAATATTAGCTAGTCTCCTAATATCTTTCTACAAACAAAACAAATAAACCTATTTTGCTACAATTCTAATTTTTTCCTTTATATGGAATCATCTGTAATAGTATATTTTGCAACACCAGCAACAAAATATAAGTGGGCAATATGATAACTATTGTTTTATGAGAACTGAGTAGAGTGGTAAGAATATATTTTTCTTTAGAGATAATGTTAGCTTGCCTTAAACTTGCCCATGAAAACATATAGGCTTCATTTGTATAAGAATAATATGAAAATATCCAAGTGATGTATGAGCCCCTAAATTCACTAAAGAGTTACTCATAGTTTATATCATTATTGCTCTCTATTAAAGGATTTCTGAAAACAAATTAAGACTTTCTTAACCTGAGTTAAGCCACTCTATAAAATGTAGGGATTGGAACACAACTTTTTTGTATCATAACTATAAATATATATTCTCTATATAATTCCTTCATTTCCAGTTCATAATTTTGAAATGAAGACTTTAAAAAGAAGTATTGTTTCTTTAAACTGTGTTATTTAATTTTAATCATAGAAGTAGACTCGATAAATCCCAGGATTCTCTTAAATTTTAATTTTACAGAACACCATACTAGGGTCAATGTTTACTAATTTTCATTGTTTCATGAGGCTCTTTAAAGATAAAATACCAGTGTTTCCTACGTTTATCTAAAGACAAGTTTGCATAATTTCACTTGTTATATCATATTTAAATAAGTATATTGGACTATCTATATTTTATGGATGCTTTTTAAAAATAATGGTGTATATGTTATGCTTAAGGCCAATATAATAAAAATGTATATAAATGATGCATACTTTTAAATAACCATGATATTGAATAAAAGACTAAAATTAGAATAAGTGGTAGAAAATAAGGCATAATATGTACACAAGAAGTTCAGAGATGATGTACTTTCTAGCAAATCCAATCATACTTTCTCAAGCATATCACTTCACATTTTGCAGAAAGCTAAACGTTACACTTCATAGAAGGTAATCAGGTAATGGCTACTAAGGATTTACACAGCTTGTCTATAAAAATGGACACACAAAATATAAGACTAGAAATATATAAAATTAACTGTAAAATGCTATATTTTATTGAACTAAAAGTAAATGTTGATTTCATCACATTGTCAGTGGGAAGTAGTTGAGTGAAATAATCTTCATGAACAACTTCAACAAAAGATAACATTTTTTGGAGAGATAGAGAGCTATGTTAAGAGCATTTTATAAGGTACACATGTGATAATAATTCATGAAAAATAACCATTCATTTGAAAGAAAGCAAGGGGCTGTAGTTTGTTGAGTTTGGGTGTAAGAAAGTGAAAAAAAGATAATTTGCAATTATATTATATCCTAAGAAATGCATTTTTTAAAGAATGGAGAGATTTAATCTATCATACCAAGAACAGTTAACCTCATGTAGGTTTTATTAGAGAAAATAAATTTCCTTTTGCCATTTAGGACATCTTTTTGAAATGGACTATTCTAATTTCATATCTTAATTTGGTAGGCATATGTGTGTTGGTGTATGTGAACAGGGGTGTGCATGCATTTGTGCAGATGTATCCTTGTTATCAGATGTGGTATAAACCAAGAAATGGGATTGCAAGGAGGGGAGTAACACTGAGGGACTAGGAAAGAGAGTAGGTAATTTGAATATAACATGTTATGAAAGCAGAAGGAAGGATTTCATGGAATGAGGACAGGAAGCAACTGAAGTGCAGAAGGGAATATGGGGAAGTCAATGGGATAAAGCGATCACTTAGAATAAAGCATACTGGCATATATGTGTGAAAATGCTACATATAATGAAACCCATTCTTTTCATATTGTCTTAAAATTTAGTAAGAAGTACTTCCGTCAGTTGATAGCCTTGAACTTTTCTTCCATTTGCATTGCTTATACCCATTAGCACAATGAGGTTACTCAATAATTCAGTAAAATTCAGTGAGACAGGCATGTTTATATTTGTTGTTTTCCTGTATGTCATCTGTGATATGGCGTCCAGCCTGTTCAGAAATGGACACAATAATAAGTTGTAACTTGTTTCTAATTGTGTCTGATCACTTTGTCTAGATAGGATAAACCAGCAATTGCTGGTTTATTTCTCATCTATTACCACTCAAGAAGCCAAAGAGAAATATGATACCTTTGTCTAGGAGAAACAGCGTTATACAATAGCGCTTCTCCTTATAACCTAATGACTACACTGAGACTAAGCTCCTGCCTATGATTTTTGAATTATTAAGGTTAAAAGGTTAGTATAATAAGAATGTTTTTCTGTGGAGATCAATGTAAGCTGAGACTTTAAAAGACATAATTTACTTAATATTTTTCAGGAAAACTGTCTTATATTCATTTATAAATAATTCATAATAGGATAAACTCATTTTCATTTGTATTTATAATTCTTTGATCAATAGATAAAACTTGTTGGACTGTCTCATAAATACTCTGTTCTTCCTTAAAAGAAACTTCACTAATTCAGCTAATATTTGAGGATAAAACATCACCTCATAAACTTTAGTATAGGCAAGAACCACAAAAGTTTCAGTATTACTACAGGAAATAATTTTAAGTATGTGAAGTTTTCTGTGCCCTTCTTCCTTGTAAACTATCTCCTTTTGAATACATATAGATGTGTTGTATAGGTAGAAAGAATTAATTGACTAAAATTACTTACTACTGAATGTGACTAATCAGTCAATTATATTTTAATGTGATCTTCTAAATTATAGGAAGAAGAGAATAATAGAAACTGAGAAAGGAAATATATTCTTTTTTGTTTTATTGAAATAATAAAACACTGACGAAAGCCAACTCAAGGAGTGCTCATTTTATTTATATTTCACCTTCACAATTCCTTATTGAGGAAGTTAGCCAGAAATTTAAAGAGGTATCTGGAGGCAGAAGCTAAATCTGAGTCTATGGAATAAGGATGCTTCTTGGCTTGCTTGTCATAGTGTGAGTAAGGAACTCAGCCTGAGTTTATGGAGGAAGGATGCTTTTTGGCTCATTCCTCATGATATAATTATCTTGCTCTTATTTTTTATGTAAAAAAGCTATCTGTTGCGAATCAAGCACTTTTATATCAATTATTAATCAATAAAATACATTGTAAAATGTCTACAATCTAATCTGAAGGGAGTAATCTCTCAATTTCTTGAGATAATAGTATCTTGAAGCATAATCAAAAAAAAAAAACTCAAGAAAGAGAAATTGGGGTTCAACCTGAAAATCTGAAAAGCAAAACAGCCAGCAACTGGCTCTTACCTTGACCTCAGTCTGAAGTGTCAATCCTGCCTACAGGAATCTCAGAATGAGACAATCCTCTCTATTTCCAGAATTAAAAGTGTACACCACTGGGATTAAAGGCATGCACCAATCAGTTTTTAGGACAACTACTGTGGTCACAGAATTTAAAGGTGTGTGTAAGCCTGACCAGTAGGGCTGTTTTACTCTCTAATCTTCAGGCAAATTTTATTTATTAAAATATAAGTGAAATATCACTACCGTGCCTTTTGTCAAGCTAAAACAAAATCTTGCTAATTCAATTGATTCCATGTCAACTTGACACACACACACACACACACACATACACACACACAAATCACTATTAAGGCATAGCTTCTCCTTTTTCGTTTATCCCAAAGATTTCATGTTTATTCCACAATATGAAAGTATATAAAACCTACCATTCTTTAAACATTCAACAGTTTAAATGTCTAGCTTCTTTTTTAATTGAGGTATTGTCTCTTTACATACTCTGTGAGAACATTTGTGTATCAAGTCTTACTGTCTTTAGTAGGCCTTGGTTTTTTTTTGCCATGCTCCATACCCTCTGGTTCTTATAATAGTTTTGCTTCCTTTTCTATAGAGTTCCTTGAACCCTGAGGGGAGGGCTTTGATGGAGACCTCTCATTTAAGACTGAATGGTTCAAGGTCTTCTGTAAACATCATACTTACTTACCAGGCCAAGGTTATATGAATGGTCTCAAGGAATTAAACCAAGGGCCAGAGGAAGACTGAGGCTGTGACAATTTTATTGAGAACAATGAGACTCCTTATACCCTTTACAGAAACAGAATATATTGCTAAAGTCAGCATCAATGCAATTGTAGCTTACAGCATGCAATAGTTTTTGCACACTTTACATGGTACACAAGATTAACGTCTAAGATGAATTGTCCTGTCAAGCTTCCTTGTTTTCTTGACTACTAAGGGAATATATAGAGAAGCACAAAGTGGCCCAGGGAAGTGTGCTGGACTCTGAAAGGTAAACAGCACTCCAGGAGCCATAAACTCTAACCAGAAAAACCTGTCATGCATGCCTCCATAAGCAGCTACACATGTCAACTCCGTAATTTCTTGATGTCTCTCACTTTGAACATTGTCCAGTTGTTGATTTTCATATTTGCTTCTATCTACTGCACAAGGAAGCTTCTCTTATGATGACTGAAACTTCCAAAGTGTCTCAAATATGGGATCCTATAAAATACAAGTTAATATCTTCTTACTCAAGGAAAGATGAGCCAGCATATAGTTACAATCATATCAATAACAAAACCAAACTCCAACAGTTTAAATTACTCGATTTTCAAATATCTGGAACTCAATAAAACTTCCCTGGGATCTAACAGATATGGTAGTCTCACTTCCCTGGCTCTGCAAACATACTACACGTAGGTTGTTTTGTAGAATCTGGTCAGCTATATTTCCCAGCTGCTGTTTTCCATCGTTATCAATACACATTCCTGGTTTTCGATATGCTGGGGTCTACACTATAACTGAGGCTAGCCTACATCAGTGTTTGGTTCTTCCTTCTCTTCAGATACTCCCGAAGTTCCACACAAAGATGACCCTCTTCTGCTTTTTGATGCCTTCTAAATAAATACCATGTGGAGACATTTATTCATTAAAAAGTCTGGCTACTACCTTGAGATGAAGTCTTGGCCTAAGAGTTAACCTTGAATAATACTTGACAGAAGATTTCACCTCAGTGACATTGGTGCGTTGCTAATAATCACAGTGAATTTTCCAGCCTTCCTACAAATGTTAATTTCCACTTTAAAGTAAAAATTCTACTTCAGTGACTCTAGTATCGTCTTAATCAAAGATAATTCTTCAGATCCATGTGACCAGAAACCATGTATTATTAATCCCCCCTCTCTCTCTACATATCTCTATCTATCTATCTATCTATCTATCTATCTATCTATCTATCTA
>LOEQ01007395.1:76713-88472 GCA_001685075.1 Bramus lutescens | reverse complement strand
CTTATAAATGCTGCAGAATTAATCCAAGATAGGTATTTTGAAAATACCTTGTCTACAAAATTGAAGTCAAAAAGTATGTTACTTTGGAGAAGAGATTTTGCTTTTGTTTCCTCAGAAAATGGGAGGCTCTTAAGAAAAATCCAGTTTGATCAGCGAAGACTACCTGAGAAATCTCTGGTAGGAACAGAAGGCCTGGATGTCTGAGTTCTTCATCCAGAACAGATTCAAGACTGCTGCCTGAGATGATCAACACTCACAAGATACTTCACTCAGGACTTGATAATAACTCTAAAGTTTCTTTAGGTCCCCATAAGATTATCAGCACCCCAAACCAGCTGGAAGTAGCCTAACATAATATTCCCACATTCCCAAAAACTGGACTATGGATATTTTCCTTTATTTTTTTTAAAGAGGGGAAGTGGTGCGGGAGAATTATCTGTAATCAGTCAATTATATTTTAAATAAATGCTGATTGGCCAGGCAGGAAGTATAGTTGGGAAAACCAGACAGGAATTAGAAATGATGCAATGAGAACAGGATAATTCTGTGAAGGAGAAAGCTGATTCCTCCCACTCCTTCCCAGACCACCGAAGTAGCAGGATGTGATCTGCCCCATTGAAAAGATACTGAGCCACATGGCTAACATAGATCAGAATAATGGGTTAATTTAAACTACAAGAGCTAATAAGTAGTCTGACCTAATGGGCCAATCAGCTTTATAACTTATAGAGATCTCTGTGTGATTTTCTTTGGGCTAAATAGCTTTGGGGAACTGGGCAGGACAGAAACCCCAACAAATCAGTCATGTTACAGCAGTCTTTTTTTTTTGTAGAAAGGTGCCTTCAAGTCCCTGTTTTACCTTCTTATATACCAGTGGTATATTAATCCTTACTGGGCTTATCACATTTTTCATGTGGGTTGTACTTCTGTATACTGTTAATATGTATTCCTACCATTGGTTAATAAAGAGATGGATTTAGCCTGTGGTAAGACAGAATAGAGTCAGGCAGGGAAGACAAACTGAATGCAGATAGAAAGAAAGGTGGGGTCTAGGGAGACACCATGTAGGTGCTGAAGGAGTAACATTCCAGAACATCACTGATAAGCCAATGCCATGGATAGATACACAGATTAGTAGAAATTGTTTACTTTACAGTGAGAGTTAGCCAGTAATAATCTAAGTCATTGACAAAACAATTATATTAATATTAGCCTCTGAGTGGTTGAATATTCTGTAAGGGGTTGTGGAGACTGGTGAGTGGGAGAGAAACCATTCCAGTTAGCCCCAGCAAGACATAGAAAAGCCTTTGGTTACACACTTTATTTATCTTTTAACCTACAAAAGGGCATCTTGCTTGTTTCAAAGTTCTAGCTATTATGAAGGACTCTTCCATAAACATCTATATGGAGATTTTGTTCTTGCCTGGAGTTTCAGTTTAGTTAGACAAAACAACTCATGTGTGTTGTAGGAGGCCTGCTTATTTGTTTCCAACCACACAGCCTGGAAATAATCACACAGAAGTTATATTATTTAAATCATTGCTTGGCCAGTCAATTGTATTGATAGCTAGCTCTTATATCTAGAATTAACCAATTTCTATTCTTTTATATTTTACCATAAGGCTCGTGGACTCATGACAAGGTTCCAGCTGGCAGTTCGCATCTTTCTCCTCTGGAAGGTACATGGTATCTAACGACTCTGCCTTCTTTCTCCTGAGATTTATTTTAGTTTTCCCTGCCTGGCTAATTTCTGCCTTGCTATAGGCCAAAGCAGTTTCTTTATTAGCCAATAGTATTCACTACATATAGAGGGGAATCCCATATTACCTCCCTTTTCTGTTTAAATAAAAAGGGCACCAATTTGTTGGAGAAGGCTACTTGTTCATTTCTTGAGTATCCAGCTGCTCAGACTCCAAAAATAACCACACAGAAACTGTAATTAAATCATTGCTTTGCCCATTAGTTCTAGTTTCTTATTGGTTAACTTTTACATCTAAATTAACTCATTTCTATTAATTTGTTTATCACCATGAGGCTGTGGCTTACTAGGTGAAGTTCTGGCATCTGTCTCTGATGGGGTTATATAGCTTCTCACTGACTTTGCCTTCTTTCTCCTGGCATTCAGTTTAGTTTTCCTTGCCAAGCTGAGTTCTGCCTTGCTATAGGCCAAAGCAGTTTCTTTATTCATTAACCAATTAAAACAATATATAGACAGAGGTACCTCCCACACCATTTTTAATTTTGGTTTAAATAGAAAAGGAAGATTTAGCTTTAACATAAAACTACATATATCAAGTAAGAACAATAGTTATAATATTTATATCTACTTTATCTCTCATTATAACTAGCAAAAACTGCAATTATAACTATGTATCCTTCAATTCCATCAAATACTCCAGAAGGATAAAATATTACCTTCATAAACAGGAAGTGCATTGTATGCAACTTCCAAAACTCTAGAACTGACAGAGACATCTTGATCCCTATACATACTCACCCAAAGTTCTTCTGTATCTTTGAAGCACCCAATCTTTAGTCTACGAGCCAATCGTATATAGCAAACTTTTCCAAGAATTGCAAAATTTCAGACAGTTCCACCTACATTGGCTGTTTGTCCATCACTTTCTTCTGTTTCCTGAAGAATGTCTAATAGACACTTTCATGAAGCAGGAACCCCGAAGGACCATCTCTACTTTCAACAAGTTTAGTAGTCATTTGTCTGTGGGTCCTGTGTATCCAGTTCACACAGCATACCATCAAGCAGTCCAGGCAAGAGCAATTTATTTCCCAAATGGCTACCCAACATCATCAGGAGCCTCTTTAGTTCGCATCATCCTCTTGAAATAGATTGGTGCTGCCAGAAGCAGATGTGTCTCATTGTCATGAAAAGTCCTAAATTCCTAAAACATTTTAAATGCCATATTCTGATGGTCTCTGAAAGATTTGAAGAATACCTAACAGAAATATATGTCTTTATATCTACAAAACCTAAATAATATGACTACAAGCTTGACTATATTAGATGATTATCTATTAACCTATGTTTCTTAATTATACATTACATTTTTAAATGAACTGCACAAACACAATACGTTAATCAAGAGCAGAAATATACATATAACAAAATTTGCTTAAAATTTGCATCACTATGCCAAGATCCATACCAGTGCAAATATCTGTTGCTTATCTCCGTTTAAATGTATAGAAAAATTAACAAACATAGTTTGGGAATATGGGTGTAATTCTTTCCAACCTGCTTCCTGCTGTTTATTGGACAATGTCATTTTAGGGGGTGTTCACTGCAACATTGTTTGGGGGGGTCTTGGTTTATCAAACTACCTTAGTCTCGAAGAAATCTACATTTTCTCATCTTCTATGGAAACAAAAGAAGAATCTCTATACCAAAGCAACAAATCCTTAGACCCAAAATTTGGAATCAAGATACCTTTAAAAATGCAAGTTTAGTTTAACAGCCCATACAATGAAATGTATCTCTGTATTTAGCTCCTTCAGAGTCAAAAAATTAAAGAAAATACAACAATATACATAATTTAGACTCTGTGTATTTTCCAACTTTATGTGGCTTATTTTCCTTTTTATTACTTTTTCTACAAGCTTTGTCTTTCTATTTAAAGACTTTGTTTTTTCAGAAACCATTTACTTCTTTTTATAACTATACTCTTTTTATCTCCCAAGACTATGTACATTTATCCAACACTGTGACCCATTTAGAGGTCTTTTTTATTTGGATTTGTTTTTATTGAATATCTGTCATTCTTTTCTGCCAATTACTACTTTTCCTTTTAAGGCTAAGTGGGGGTGGCTAGGGTTAACACAGCCCTGCCTGCTTGCTCTGCCTAGTCCAGCATGGTGAAGCTGTTAGCTGCCTCCGAGAGCCATGTACATTGTTCCATTTGTAGGCAGTGTGTCTGTGTTGCCATTAAGCAAACTGTAGCACTCTGCTCACAAACCCCATTTAAATGCTCCATAGCCATACCTCATGAAAGAGTCAGAGTTTGTGCTGGCAGCACAGCCCAGAAAACTGCCATTACAAAATGGTATAGCATTATTTCTGCTAACATTGAGTCAGTAAGTTTCAGTAAGATCAGTAAGGATCCCGTAAAGGAGCCACAAGCATTTCGCCAGCAAGAAAAGTCCATTTAGGGAAAACAAACAAACAAACAAACAAACAAAAACCATGTGGCTAAACTTTGTTTTCTAGTGTATAGAACTTCTTTTCAAGCTGTCTCAGATTTTATGTGGATTTTAGTTGACCATATTGGGCACCAATTTGTTGTAGGAGGCCACTTATTTGTTCTGGTTGCTCAGCTCTGAAATAATCAGATAGAAACTACATTATTTAAATCACTGCTTGTTCAACCACTTAATAGTATTGCTAATAGCTCTTACATCAAGAATTAACCCATTTCCATTCTTTTATATTTTACTATGAGGTTTGTGACTACTGGCTAATTTCCAGCTGGTAGCTCTAATCTTTTCCCTCTGGTGGCTATATGGCATCTTGGGACTCCACCTTCTTTCTCCCAGCATTCAGTTTAGTTTTCCCTGTTTAGCTAAGTTCTGCCTTGCTATAGTCCAAAGCAGTACCTTTATTAATTAACCAATTAAAGCAACATGCAGATAGAAAGACCTCCCACACCACATGTGATTACCATGTTTTATTATACATATGCATTTAGGTTTTTAGAAAACAACTGCATTTCAATTATGCTTTCTTTAACCCCCTTGTCAGTGAGTAAGAAAAAAATTATCAGGCTTCCACATCCTTTTCAGCATTTCATGATAGTGTTAGTTTTTGGTCATTTTAAAATGTGTATAGCAATGATATGTTATTACATTTGAACTCATATGCCTTAATTGACATATTCTGTCAGCCTCTCCTCATATATTGCCCTTCATCTGTATGGTTTCCTTAGGGAAAAATCCCTATTCTAGTATTTGTTCAACCATATACTTGGGGTGTTGGTTTTTATGTTGTTCAGAATGAAGTTTTCTTTTTGATATCTTGAATAATAACCCTTGGTGAAAATGTGTTTTGCAAATATTTCTGAAACATTAATTTTTATTCTTTTTCTACTTTCTTTTCAAGAACAAGGATTAATTTTAACAATACACAGCTTATCAATGTTTTTCTGACCAATATTACTTGTGATCTCATATCGAAAAACCTCTGTCAATGCACAAAACCATCTACAATTTGCTCTTCTATGCATTTGTGTCACAGGAATTTGGATGCTGCTCTCTTGTTAGTAAATATTTGGGCACGGTGAAGAGAAATACCCTTGTTGGAGGAAATATGCCACTGATGCTAGATTTTGAGGGTTTAAAAGTGCAAGACACTCCCAATCTGCTTCTTTTTGTTTTGCACTTTTGGTCCAGGATATGAGCCTTCAGCTTCCTGCACTTGCTGCATGCCTGATGCTTGAAGCCATGTCTCCCTTCCATGATGGACTGTTATCATGTTGGGCCACAATCCCAAATAAGTTCTTGCTTGTATCAGATGCTTTGGTAATTCTGTGTCTTCACAGTAATAGAAAAGTGACTGCTATGGTTACATAGACTTTTGGAACATACTTTAATGAGCACTTTTCTTTATTTTCTGATTCTCAGCTACTTTCCTTCTTACCACTTGATCTACTTTTTCCAAAATTTTAAGGCAATGTTAAACCATGCGGTGTAGAAGTCATTCTCCTTACTTTATGAGAAGTTTTTGTAGTATAAACCAGTGGCAGTCCCTGTAACTTCAAACTCTATTTCAAAGAACATACAAAAAATTCTTTAATTTTTAATTGAAAACTCCTTCTCTTCTTTTTACAAATATTTTTTTCTGAGATTAAAATGTACTAAATTTAAATGTCCCATCTAGCTGAAATTTCAAAGATCCTAGTTCTATTAGTTTTTGTGTTAATGCAGAAAAGAAAGAACATCCAAAACATTTGTGCTCTAGTTTAATTCACTTCTTCATTCTTCATTTGCCTCTTCAAGAAATAATTCCCTATGGTAATACAGAAAATGTGAACATCTAAACACTCTAAGATTAGTAAATTGCAAAACTGGTTTTCTGTATTTTACAGCTAGTTCCAAAATGTTCTAAAAACATTTACGTAGATCTCCACTTCATATCTTTTTAATACTGCCATTGGACTTACTTTCTTCAAGGTTCAGTACACTGCCATGAGTCTATTATTGCTTGGCTATTTACAGTGACTTAGATGTAGACACAGATTTAGAAAACTGTTCTTCCATACTTTGTAGTGCCAGTAGTAGACATATCATGGCTCAAAAATTAGATAAATTGAACTTGAACATGACAATATATAGCAAAAACAATAGACAATGCTTAATCTTTTGTCATGCTATTATAGGAACTTAATGCTATAGACATAAGTTATTTATGATGCTGTTAACTAAATATGAAGCAACTGGCAGAAATCATGAAGACATGAACATAAATACCCTGAATAGTGGCTGAGTACAACAATCTTTTTTGGCACAAATGAAATTTAGACTATAAAGTGTTTTGATATCAGTTCCCTATGTTTTTCCGTAATAATGTAAATGACTGAAGTAACTGTGATTACTTTTTATTCATGCTGTGTCATGCCCTGGTGTATCTTTACACTGTGTCTCATTTAAGGAAATTGTACATATTGAGTGTGTTTACATCATATTTACTGATATGACAAATATATTTCTTTGCTCTTTTAACATATTCACGAAATCCAGTTTAGCCCAGAGATATTTTTGTTTTTTATTGTTTTGTTGTTTGTTTTTGCATGAAAATCTCATCCTTATTGCATCAAAGTAACTGAGGGAACAAGGAGACAAAAGAACCTCAATTCTGAATCTTACTTTTAAATAGTACAAGAAGAAATGGGCTTGAAACCATATATCTAATTCAGAGAACTGTATCAGTTGTTCATACATATCAGAGATTTCTAGTGACCCATTGTTAGTCTAAAAATAGTCTGCAGATAAAATTATAGAAGAATATTATGCATTTCCATTTCTTATTTTACATAAGTTAATTCAACCTGAAACAATCCCCTCCAGGTGTGTAAGGCATTTGTAATATTGCCTCTTGTGAATGTGAACTAATAAAAATAGAGTTGAGCATAATTAGGTTTAATTGTTTATTAAAATGTAAAGACCTTTTCAACTAGCACAGTGGGTAGAGATAAGAAATACACAAAATCTTGGATATACCAATGCTATTATCTGCTAAATGAGCTAAGAGATACCTTTAAATTTGCACATTATACAAAAATTTATAAGAAAACAATTTGATGGGTAGGCAGCCTGTCTAGTAAAAATAAACATGAAAGAGATGAAAATTATTCATTTTAAAAATCATAATGGAAAACCTTTTTCCTTTTTAAAACCAGAAAGCAATCCTGAGTCTATTTTTGTTTACGACATGCCTTGTGTTAAAAGATAAAGATCCATCTGTTGTTCCTCCTATATCTAACATTTGTAAGGTAATAAAGATTATTTTAATTACATTTTGCCTATATATTCTATAAGAGGTAAATACAACCTGTGAGAGCATGCATAACATCCCAAGACTTTGTTATTTTATGTACATGTATTCTAAAACCTTATAATACTAGAGAAAGTCAGTTTTGACTAAATTCAACAAATGATGTTTTGGTTGGATGTAAAATAACATATATATATATATATAGGTTTTAAAATATTTTAATGTCATCAAAGTATGTAATTTAGATTATCATAATATTGAAGGGCAGAAAAAGGACAAATAAGGCAGATAAACAAAGGGATAGAAAACCTACAACCTAAGAAGGAATGTCTCCACCCTGATGTCAAAAGCACATTTGTCCATATTTTTATTTGCATATTTTCTTTTTTGAATAAAAGTGTAGAATGCAGCAAGGAGAACTGATTATAGTAGGAGGCTGCATGTGTGTTTTCCTGGCTGCCTAGACTATTGAAATAATCACACAGAAACTATATTATTTAAATTACTTCATGGCCAATCATTTAAGTGCATCTTACATCCAGTATTAATACTTCCCCAGTATTTTATATTTTACCATGAGGCTCATGGCCTAACAGCAAGGTTCCAGCATGTCTGTCTCTGGTGGCAGCTTCATGGCTTTTCCTTAATTTGTCTCCTTTCTCCCAACATTCAAATTTAGTCTTCTCAACCTAGCTCTACCCTTCCCTATCAACAGGTCATGGAGTATATTTATTCACCATTGACATTCACAGCATACAGAGGGGAATCCCCATCATCTTCCCTGTCCGTTTAAATAAAAAGAAAAGTTTTAACTTTAACATAGTAACAATAATATAACAAAACATTTATCAGGCAAGAATTATAGTTGCAATATTTATATCTATTTTTTCTTTTATCATAATTAAGGGAAACTATAACTATAAATTTTTCAACTCCATCAAAGACTCCAGAAGGATATAATATTTCCTAAGTAAGCAGGAAGTGCATTGTAAACAACTTAAAAATCTCTAGAAATGACAGAGATATCTCACTGCCTAAACAGTCACCCACAGTTTTTCTGTATCATTGGAGCATCCAATCTTCATTACAGGTCCATAGTTTCCATCAGACTTTGCCATGAAGCAGAAAATTTCAAAGACATTTCCACCTATATTGGCAGTTTGCCAGTCACCTTTTTCTGTATCTATCACAATGTCTAGCAGAATCTTTCATGAAGCAGAAATCCTGAAATATCATCTCACATTTAGGCACGATCATCAGTTATTTCTCTGTGTGCATCACATCCAGTTCACACAGCATATCATCAAGCAGTCAAGGCAAGAATAGTTTGTTTGTTTGTTTGTTATTCCCCAAATGACTAAGAAGCTCCATGAGAAGCCTCTTCAATGCTCATCATCCTCTTGAAGTAGATTGGATCTTCCAGGAGCAGACATGTCTCATTGTCATAAAAATTTCTAAGTTCTTAAAACATTTTAAATGCCATCTCAGTGGCATATCCTCCTTTAAATGTAGAGAAATATTTGTAAACAATATTTGCGAATTTGGGCTTAGTTCTCTCCAAACTACTTCCTCCTGTTTATTGGGCAAAGTAATTTTGGGGGTGTTCACTGCAAACTTTCAGGTGTGCTCTTGCTCCATCGAACCACATTAGTCTGGAAGGATTCCACAGGTTCTCATCTTCTGGGAAAACAAAAGAAACTCTTTTCCAAAACAACGTAGCCTTAGACCCCAGAATTCAAAGAAAACACAATAATATACATAATCCAGACTCTTTGTGTATATTTCATTTTTACATGGATTATTTGTTTTTACTCTATTACTTTTTAATATTTATTTTATTATCTTTACTCATTTAATATATGACTGTCTATACTCTGTCTATACTGTTTCTTTGAAGACTTTTTTGTTTTTTAAAACATTTATTCCTTTTATAACTCTCTGTACTCTTTTACTTCTTTCTCCCAAGCCTACATATATTTATCCAACACTGTGACTCCTTTAGAGGTTTTTTCTATCTGGATTTGTCTTTATTGCAAATCTGTAATTCTTTTCTGAATAGAAGTGCTTCTAAGGCTTCTTTGCCTTTTGGCTCTGCCCAGTCCAACATGGTGGCACAGAGGTCTGTTTAATGCATGCCATGCTCACAGCACCAGTTTTCAGGCACACAGCGGATCTATGTGGACATTCATTAAGCAAGTTGTAGCTCTCTGCTCACAAATCCCATTTAGAGGCTCGGCCTCCTGGAAGAGCCAGAGTTCATGCTAACAGCACATCCCAGGAAGCTGCCGTTTAGAAGCTGCATGGTTTTTACTGCTACTGCAGAGTCAGGAAACCTTCTCTTAAATGAATCGTGCCTCTGTTTACTTCTAGCAAAAAGCCCACACAAGGAAATGCTTAACTTTGTATTGCGTGTGTGAGTGTGTGTGTGTGAGTGTGTGTCTAGAATTCCTTTCCAACCCCCCTCAGGTTAAGCATGGATTTAATCAGTCCCACGTTTGTATGCCAATACTAGTAAATTAAACTCTGAAACGTCTATACAAACTTTTAGTTCTAACGAAAATCTAACAACATTTAAATAAATTTCAACAATTAGAATTTGCTCTCTGCTTTAGGGTTTAACAATATTTTCTATCCTCACTACTGATTTTGCCAAGAATTTAAAGAATATGTCTGTTCTTCCAAATCTTGTTGGCTCAGAATTATCTATTGCTTGGACTACTATAGAATTAAATAATTTTTTCTTCTTAAAATTACTTTTGTTAAATTGAACATGGCATGTATGCTTTCTAATTCTTAATATGTTTCTCATTAAAAGAAATCCATAGCTGATGTTTACTAAAAATTATGTGCATTGGCTATATTATCTTAGCTATTTACATGAAAGCAGACCTCACCAATACCAGGTAATATATAATATCCTTGTTATTGTCAAAATTGTGGGAAAACAATAAGAATTATATAATAAGATTTTTTTTTCTCAGAACTCATTCACAGGTGCACTGAGATATTTAGACAAACTGATGTTGATAAAAAATTGTTAATGTTACCATTATATTAGTGATTAATTAAATAGTATGAAAATGGAATAAATATGAATTTTATTATTTACAGTCTACTCTTCTGTTCTAGTATATTTTTGGAACACTGAGGGACTTTTATGTCATGTTACATTCAAGAATATAGAGAAATTTGCATAAATTTGGAAATGCAGTGCTGGAATCATTTAGATAAAAACATTATTCAGCTTATTTTGAATTTTTATTTTAAAGCAAATATTTCAATTGGATAGACACATATGGGGTTTGAAACAACCTTTTAGAAACTCATTCTTCATTACATAGACTATTTTTTTTGTTCATTCTCCACAATGTCATTCTAAATACTACCCATAGGTAAAGAGGAAATGATACTGAAAATTTTTACAAGCATACCATTCCTAATCATTTCATAAAGGCTGAGAAATATAATGTTAAATGGATGTGGTCTCTATTCATAAAATAAAAATCAAACAAAGAGAAAGGTTAGAAACCTTATTCAAAGGAATAGTTTTACTTAATAAGCACCATTATTAAAACAGTTGTAGTCTAATGTGATTAGTCTGTACTAAATTCACTTAAATAAATTATGCTATTTCATGTCTCAGTAAGAGGATTAATTTGTAACTTCAATTTATTTAATCTCCCAAGTATTTCTCATAGAAATTCACCATTTCTCATATCTTTCATAATACACTGAGATGTGAATATTTATCCTTCTTCAAACATTCATGTGCTGAATTCTCACATTCAAAGTAACATCATCATGGACCTCTGGAGGTAAAACTATCTTTGGACTTATATCTTTAATGAATGGGCTGTCACATTCTAATTGGCTTGAGAACTATCTTTCTTACAGATTCCGGAATGTGAGGATAAAGTGAGAATCTGTTCACTAAAGCCAGAAAGGGAACAGACCCCAGACACTAAATCTGCAATTGGCTTTGAACTTGGAATCTCAGACCCTGGAACTAGAAAAAATGAATTTCTTTGGTGAACAGTTTTTCAGTTTGTGGTGTCTTTTTAAAATATGCCACACCAATTAAGAAAGTAAATAAATCGAGGCATGAGTTCTGAATCTAGTACTCATCTTGGGGTTTGCCACTCCACAAGTGAGTGTCTCTAAATATTCATATCCAGACATATGCAGTACAATCTTCCAGAATGAAATCAATGTCATTCTATTATTATTATTATTATTATTATTATTATTATTATTATTA
>LOEQ01007395.1:55233-75809 GCA_001685075.1 Bramus lutescens | reverse complement strand
TGGCAAGAATCTTGACTCTAGAGGGGATCCCAGGTGTCCAAGGAGATGGCCCTATCTTGTTCCATGTCATTCATTTTGGAAGCTCAACATTCATTCTAAACACAGAATGCTGCCATTGTCAAGGAGACAGTTCACAAACTGGAAATATTGCCTCAAAATAATTATGTTACTATGAAGTCAACCCAAATGTTGAAGTAGTGAACTTGATTTAATGAACTTTTTCTGTTTGTTTGTTTTCAAACAGTATTCTAACAGCAGCTCAGACTGGCCTCAAGCCAGTGATCCTCTGCCAGTCTAGCATGCACAGGCACACACAATTTCCACATATCATTTTATAGGACTTTAAAGGTAAATTCTCTTTCTTTGTAACCACACATATTCTTATGTAAAATAAATATGGATTGATAAATTCAATTTTAAGCCAATATCTCAAGGTCTGTTATATTCCAGCATACTTTGATTATGCTGCTATTCCTTCTTCAGCTTTGTCTTTGTCTCTCAGCATTCTAGGAACTAGGCTGAATATCAGTAGGCTCATGTGGTCGTTCATGTGTTAGGATGTAGATATATTGGCATGTCCAACGTTTTATTAGGGTTCTGAGGGTATAAATTTAGGTACTCATACTTTCCCACAAGCACCCTTATTCATAGTCTACATCACAGAAAGAGTCAGTGTTTTAAATTTAAGGGACTTCTTAGGAGTTTTGCTAGAATAGAGAATTATATCACGGTTCCAGTATTCTTATACTATGCTCTTCTTTTTCGACACTTAGCATCAAGTTTGGTAGCAATAGCATTTTCAAAAAGCTTACATGATAAATTGTAATTTCTTTGTTACATAATCACTGTGCATTGAGCTTTTCGTAATGGGAATGTTCTACCACAGGAAGTACAATGTTAGGTAAGAGGAGATCATATCTCATAATGTAACTAAACTGAGTAGTAATTACCGATTATATGGGATTGGTTATCTTGGGTGTTTCTTCACAACTAAAAATGAATAATTTCAATAAAAGTGAAGAAATGAATATCCCAGCATTTTGGTACTTGTCTTTAATCCCAACTCTCAAGAGACAGAGGCATGCAGATCTCTGATTTGAGGTCAGCCTGGTCTACAAAGGGAGTTCTAGTATAACCAGGGCTGCACAGAGAATCCCAGTCTAGAAAAACAAAAAGAAAGTAAAAGGAGGTGGGGAATAATGATCATATTTAACATAGAATTCACTGTATAAATAATATTTGTTTTATTTTATTCGGATAAATTATTCTTCTCTGAGACAATATTTTAATATTTAGCTTGCACTAAACTCAAAATTCTAGAGTACAGATTTGAACAATTAATTATGCCTGATTAAGTAGTGTTGGTTTTAATGTGCTAAATTAATCAATTGAAGAGAAAAACTAGAGCAACTTGTAACAGAAAATAGTATGTAGAAAACTACCTAAGATTTTTTTTATGTTACAAAAATTAAGTAAAACAATAACAAGAATATTTTCATGTCCTAACAGTATATTAAAACTATTCTCTGGAAAAAAAATTCATTGAGATATAACTTCAGTTATACTTTAGAATTTATGTAGCAAGTCTGATTTGTTCTGCAATAACATATTCATACTTCAGCTCCTTGAATCAAGATATTTGGTTTTAGCTATATTTTGGGAAAGGGGATTGGTTAGGTGACCTGTGAAGACCTCTGAGCTGTATAATTTTATGAGTTAGTTTCTTCCTTCTTCATGGAATTGAATCAATTTGAGTTCCAGTCATTGGAATAGGAAACACAATGTCTAGGGTCTTTGGAAAGGTCTAACTATACGAACAAATCCTTGACCCTTGGCAAATTGGGGACACCTCTTTTGCTGTTTTCCATAAATGACATTTCTGAAAGCCCTCTTAGGGTCATGTGAGTATTAATAGTTTAAGTATTAAAACTATTATACTATTATATTAAATATAAGTGTTTCTTTTTTATTCTCTTGTTATTTTTATTTAAATTTAAAATACTTTTCTTAAAACTTAGAGAATTTCATATAGCTTGTTTCGATCATATATACCTGCCACTCCTCCCCCAGCTCCTCCTAGATCAATCTTTACTTCCCTTCCCGCCCTCCCCACAGCTCTGTGAGATCATCTACGCCTCCTGGGTAGCTCCATAGCGCAGGGGTATATATAAAGCACAATGGAGTCAATAGTCACTAACAAACAAGGACGACAAAAATAAGTGTTTCTTTAAATGAAAAGAGGAAGGTACTTTGGCACTATTCCTTCAAAGAGCTTCTAAAGTTTTTGTCTTTCTTTTGCTAAACTAAAGAGTAAAATGTTAAGTAACAATCCCTTAATTTGAGAAAAATATCTACTGTCAATACTTTCAAAGTACTATGCAAGATCTTGTCAATCTAGTATAAATGATTAGAGGAGAGGAAATGGGTAGAAAATCTGCCTCACTGCAAAGGATAAGGCTTGCTTTGTCAACTTTTTTTCCCTTTATGAGAAGAACTCATTTTAAGCTTATCTCTTCTCTTGAAAATATTTGAAGTTTAGGGCTGGGATTAGGGCACCTTCTAGCTTGCATTGGTCCCTGTCTTTAATTCTTGAGTGCTCACACTTGAAAAATACATTTCATGGTGATGAATAACTAGATTATTTTCATGATCATACTAGTGAAAGACTAATGAGACTGAAAATAAATAGAATGGGTGTTTGGGGTCGGAAGGAACGACATAGCAAAAGTCAGAAGAAAAATACATTTATTTTTTTCTGGAAAGAATATATATGGTAGGCAAACTAACTTCAGGACTATTGAAAGGGAAATTGATTTTTAAAAGTGCGAAATCCTCACAGGAATGAGAAAAAGTTGTTAAATATCAATATACATTAGATTAGAGTTTGGCAATATACTCCAAAAAATATCTAAACCTTCATTCTATTACTATAGGGAGCTTATGCTTTAGAAAAAAGAAAAGAAATCAAATGTATTTATTTAATCCTCTTTTTTTTCAGTAATACCCAGGGTAAAGAATTCATGTGTAGTCTTTTCATTGCTGTTGGGTCTTAGGACCTCACCTATATTAAAGCAAAATATGGGACCTTTTGATCCAAAGACTTCAAGACAATGTCCACTTCCATGTCTGAAAGATAGCAGGACTTTATATATTCATATTGCAAGGGAATTTGCTGTATCTATGAAGATTTTTCCTATTTTTATATTTAAAGCATAGCTATTTTAGTTCCTTTTTTAAATTAAGGAATTTACATTTAGTTTTACACTGAGTTAAAAATGCTGTTGTTTTTAAATACCTAGCATAATTTTTAAAGTAGTTAGGATATTTTGCATAACTAAAGAAAAAAAACTTTTGTATTTTCCTAAACATTGTTTCATGAAGATAGCAATTTTATTCAGATAAAAAAGTAGATGTATATGTATCCAAACACATACTTGTATTTATATGCCCTTAAACTAAAGACAGGATTCAATAATTTGCTTCACTTACATTTAGGAAGAAGAATAGAATGCTTATTATTTATTTAAAGAAACATAGGCATATCTAACTAGTTGAAGAAGAGAGTGTAGTACTACCTGGGCCAGGGACGTTAATCAATGAGTAAAGGTTTGTTACATAAGCCTGCACAGCTAAGGAAGATAACTGACTCCTCAAATCTCTTCCTACTCTGCATGTGCTGGCATGTGTGTCTGTATACACACACACACACACACAACAATAATAATAACAACAATAAGAATAATCAATTAAACTGCAAAGGAAAATGCAGTCCCTTCTGCTTTCAGCAACCCCTGAGCAATATGCCTTGACAAATGGTGTAAGTTTCTGAAACATTTGGCTGATTTTTAAAGTTTTAGTCACCACCACATATTGCCTAGTTACATATTAGTTTATTGAAAAGTATAGCTCTCTCAAGTAAGGAGACAATACAGACACAAAATTACTGGAAGACAGTTTATAAAATATTATGTTTAAAACTGTGGGCAGTTTTATTTGTTTTCTATCAACTCTGCCAGTTTATGTCTAGCACAGAGATAAATGTTGGAATGTGGGATCTAGAAAGATGACTCAGGAGAATTCTGGTCGCAGCATCCATTAACAAGTTAGGCATCTTGCAAAAGCCTGTAACTCAGGTTATAGGGAACTACATCTTTATTTGGATTTCTGTACAGGCAGCCACACAACATGTAAGCACACACTCACAAAGACACATGTAGAAAAACAGTATGCGTGCATAAGTAAATAAAGTTCACCAAGTTATTAAAATATAAAAGTAATCATTTTGCTCATAAAATTTTCCCCATGCATTTAGATTGTATTTATTTATTTATTTGTGTGTGGGGCAATTTGTGCTTATGGGAATGTGTGTGACAGATTCAAGTGAGTATGTGGATTTCAGAGGATCACAAACCAGAATGTCTTCAGGTCATCAGACTCAGCAGGAGTGTTGACACCTGCCAGGACATTTCTCTTGCCCTTCCATACACTGCTTAATGTTCATATTTATGATAAGCTGTGCCAGCACAAGTTGTGTGATTATTACTTTTGAAAACATACTTTATTAAGGGATTTTATTGGATTTAAATTTTGATGTGCATGGTAATCCTTTGATAAGAGACAGAAATATTGAAGAGTTCCTTAAAAGAATCTATAAAACATTTTATGGCAAAATAACAAGGTCCAGTGCTTTATACCTGGAGTATAATTTTAAGTCATGAAGATAATTCTTGTAGTGACATTTTATTGGAAGCTTTTATTTTATTTTATTTTTTAGATGTAATTCACTAGAAGGTATGGACTAGAACACTGAAGGTGTTGAGAAGCAGAGGGTGCTGTTATTCCTTATTGGTTTATAAGGATGCCCGGGAGAATAATAAGAGAAACTGGCTAAGGCAGTGCTGTAATAGAGGTCACTCTGGGAGAAGCAATACCACTCAGTACAGAATGCAGCCTGGGCTGTTGACGGATTCAATTGGACAAGAAGTGTGTTGTTGCCATTTTTTTACACCCTAGATCTTTTTGAAAATCTTGTTAATTAAAAATCAGTAACATCTATGTTTCTTAAGTTTGTCATAAGCATGAAGCATCAGCACTGTGGTGAGTAAAAGGAGGGTGAAGACGGGGGCCATATGTAATAGCATCTGCAAGTACAATGGCATGGAAGCATCCCAAGGGCAAAGTCATTATGCATATTTTAAGTGGGAAGTCTTATTACTTAATTTTCAGACTCCTTTTGAAAATCAATTTGCTTCCTAAATACTATACCTGGCTTCTAATTTGCTCTCTTTCCACTGCTCCATTCCACACACCTTCCCTCTCTCCTAGAACCAGCCCTGTCTGCTTACTCTTCAGTAAGGAGCAAATTTCCAACACAGTCAAACAGGACCAAACAAGATTCAACAAGGAAAGAATAAAGGAAATATATTGTTTGTGGTAGTTTTTTTCTTTTCATTTCTTTCTTTCTTTCATTCTTTTTTCTTTTTTCTTTTTTTTTTTGGCTTTTTAAGGCAATGGGCAATGTTTCTCTGTAACTTTGGAGTCTGTCCTGGAACTACCTTCTGTAGACCAGGTTGGCTTTGATATTACAGAGATCCACCTGCCTCTGCTGGGATCAAATGCATGAACCATTGTTGCATGGCAGAAATATGTATATTTTAAAAGCAACAATCAGAAAAAAATTATTGTAGTTAAGATGTGTATATCAGATACACGAACTTAACATAATGGGAATTATTTGAGAATGAATAAAAGTAAAAATGATGAGATCCATTATATCTGACATATATTTATACACTAACCATATAGCTTTAATATTTCAGTAGAAATTCTGAAAATAGGAAAATAAATATCAAATTCGTACATCAGAGGAGAGTTAGATAAGTGTCAAAAGGGCAGATAATTCCTTTTTATGTGTAAAATTACGGTCAATTAAAATTTTAAAGACAACCTCTTTGTATACTGAAGCTGTACAAAATTTATTTTTGCAATTAAATAAATAGGCACAATTTAAGGGATGACTTTAGCGAAGAACAGATGAGAAGACATAGATTAAGTAACATTTAGAGATTTTAGATGTGGAGGCACTGCACTTACTTTGCACGGAGATCGTAATTTGCCTCACTGAATGCATTAATTGTGGCAAAGAAGACTGGCTAAACTGCTCAGATTTATTTTGCCTTTCTGCTGTGCAGAGCTCTTCTACAATGGCCCACCTGCCAGACACTGCATCTCCCAGCTCCCAGTAAAACCCTGACAGCATTACACATCGGAGCAGGTGGTAGGACACTGCTTGCCACTAAGAAGCACAGGCCGAATCAATGATTTTCTAATAGGGTTTTTTTATTTGTTGCCAATTTGCTGGATGTGGCTGGTAAAAAGAACTCTGAGGACACGAGCCATGGTAGAATCACTGGAGTCTCAGGCCTCAGAGTCACTAAGTGCAGAGTATTACACAGGAAGGTCACCAGATTATAAATATTAACTTCGTCATCAACCCAAGCAATTAGTATACTGATTGGGTGGACAGGGTTGGCTGCTGTATTAATGAATACCAAGTCTTCCAGTCATATGGGATTTAGCTTTAACTAAAAAGAATAGAAAAACAGTAAAAGAAAAAGATGTCAATAACAATAACACAGTCATTGTTACCATTTATACCAAAATATACACATACAGTAAACATATATCTACAATGATCATATAATAAACAGGCACCTTTGTTAGTTAATTTTATTTACTCAGTTTTTCTATGTGTGCCAAGGTGTAAGTGGGTGTACATATGAGCATGCATGATGCAGCACACATGTAGAAGTCAGAGAGTAACATATAGTGCTTGGTTCTATCCTTTTGGTTCCAAGTAGTCTCCAAGGATAAATTAGAGGTTGTCACATGGGTGNTTTTCTAATAGGGTTTTTTTATTTGTTGCCAATTTGCTGGATGTGGCTGGTAAAAAGAACTCTGAGGACACGAGCCATGGTAGAATCACTGGAGTCTCAGGCCTCAGAGTCACTAAGTGCAGAGTATTACACAGGAAGGTCACCAGATTATAAATATTAACTTCGTCATCAACCCAAGCAATTAGTATACTGATTGGGTGGACAGGGTTGGCTGCTGTATTAATGAATACCAAGTCTTCCAGTCATATGGGATTTAGCTTTAACTAAAAAGAATAGAAAAACAGTAAAAGAAAAAGATGTCAATAACAATAACACAGTCATTGTTACCATTTATACCAAAATATACACATACAGTAAACATATATCTACAATGATCATATAATAAACAGGCACCTTTGTTAGTTAATTTTATTTACTCAGTTTTTCTATGTGTGCCAAGGTGTAAGTGGGTGTACATATGAGCATGCATGATGCAGCACACATGTAGAAGTCAGAGAGTAACATATAGTGCTTGGTTCTATCCTTTTGGTTCCAAGTAGTCTCCAAGGATAAATTAGAGGTTGTCACATGGGTGGCAAGTACGCTTAATGGATAAATCATCTCACCTGCCACTCATTCATCAAAAGAGTATCCCACGACGGGCATAGTTCAGTCATGTCTTCAAGCTCCACATATAACTCAACTTCCAAGACAAAGGCAATTATTTCCAACTTATTGACCTCCTTAAAGTCTTCAGCAATTATGATTCATTGTGGGTGATAAGAGTACCAACCTTATCAAGATTTAGAAAGTTGTTTTTTTAATTTTTACTATATGAATAACATATGATTTGTGAGTTGTCTGCTAGAACCTCCTGAAAGATTTATGCTTCTAAACTTATATTTTATAGTTCTAAGGTTATATATGATTCTTTGAGTTCAGAAATTTCTACTGAATTACATACTCATTTTTACCATTCCTGAATTCATTTTAAATGATGAACCTTAAGCTATTGCATATATTTTCTTCAGCTTATTTTTTTCTCTGTGTACCAGTGTGCATGTTCTGTGTCTTTTCAGGTGTTCAGTCACACGTACATCTGCATGCAGGGGGCAGAAATCAATGTCAGGTATCTTGTTCAGTCACTTCACATTGTTTTTGAGATGCAGTCTCTCGTTGAACCTGGAGATCTCTTACCCAGCTAGATTGACTCTCAGCTTGCTGCAGGGACCAGCCCATTGCTTCTTCCCTGCTTTGCTAATGGATACTGAGGACTATATCTTCTAACTTCCTGCTCCTTAGCAATCCTCTCGTAGATGTATCCTTTCCCCAGTCCCTTTTCTTCATTTTGCTTATCACTTTATACCTAATTAATGTTTGGCCCCTTTTTTTAACCTTTTCAATCATCTGGATTTTTCTTAAAAGGTCGCAGAATTTCTAGTAAGTTTTACTTTGTCAAAAATGTTCCCTTTCTTTAGTGGCCTAAAAGTTTAGCTCCCAAGTATTATCTAGGGTAACTTAGAGAAGACTTCTCAGGAGTGAGGAGTGAAAGATTTCTATATCTTCACACATGATCTGAAGGCTATTCTCTTCATTATTCTCTAATTCTCTTTAGTCCCAATTCTCTGTTCTAATTCTTTTTAGTTCCAATTCTTTCTTGCTTCTCTGTTGACCTAGCTTAAATACATTTTTTNGGGCATAGTTCAGTCATGTCTTCAAGCTCCACATATAACTCAACTTCCAAGACAAAGGCAATTATTTCCAACTTATTGACCTCCTTAAAGTCTTCAGCAATTATGATTCATTGTGGGTGATAAGAGTACCAACCTTATCAAGATTTAGAAAGTTGTTTTTTTAATTTTTACTATATGAATAACATATGATTTGTGAGTTGTCTGCTAGAACCTCCTGAAAGATTTATGCTTCTAAACTTATATTTTATAGTTCTAAGGTTATATATGATTCTTTGAGTTCAGAAATTTCTACTGAATTACATACTCATTTTTACCATTCCTGAATTCATTTTAAATGATGAACCTTAAGCTATTGCATATATTTTCTTCAGCTTATTTTTTTCTCTGTGTACCAGTGTGCATGTTCTGTGTCTTTTCAGGTGTTCAGTCACACGTACATCTGCATGCAGGGGGCAGAAATCAATGTCAGGTATCTTGTTCAGTCACTTCACATTGTTTTTGAGATGCAGTCTCTCGTTGAACCTGGAGATCTCTTACCCAGCTAGATTGACTCTCAGCTTGCTGCAGGGACCAGCCCATTGCTTCTTCCCTGCTTTGCTAATGGATACTGAGGACTATATCTTCTAACTTCCTGCTCCTTAGCAATCCTCTCGTAGATGTATCCTTTCCCCAGTCCCTTTTCTTCATTTTGCTTATCACTTTATACCTAATTAATGTTTGGCCCCTTTTTTTAACCTTTTCAATCATCTGGATTTTTCTTAAAAGGTCGCAGAATTTCTAGTAAGTTTTACTTTGTCAAAAATGTTCCCTTTCTTTAGTGGCCTAAAAGTTTAGCTCCCAAGTATTATCTAGGGTAACTTAGAGAAGACTTCTCAGGAGTGAGGAGTGAAAGATTTCTATATCTTCACACATGATCTGAAGGCTATTCTCTTCATTATTCTCTAATTCTCTTTAGTCCCAATTCTCTGTTCTAATTCTTTTTAGTTCCAATTCTTTCTTGCTTCTCTGTTGACCTAGCTTAAATACATTTTTTACAGAAGGCTTAGTGCAAAAAGAAAAAGTTATAAGAGTTACATCTCATTTGTCATAGCACATTCCATGAGTAAAGGTTATGGAGCCAAGCCATTTGCAATATCAACATGAGGTTTCAAGATTCCAGGTGTGAGGCTGTGACCAGAGGCTGGGAGACACCCAATGAGACAAGCTGCAGAGAGCTCTTTACAGAGTCATGTCTTATAATCCAGACATGGCAAGCAAATGATTGACCTTCTTTTTTTTTTTAGATTGCTTTGTGTTAATAGCCTTTGTTAGATATTTACAGCTTTGACTTTGTGCACATCTGTAAAGGCTTTAACTTATGGTCCATATACAGAAATATTCAGTCTAGTTTGACCTTGCTTTGAGGTGAAAATGAGCTAATTTTATAGAATATATTCTATACTGGGGAGAAATTGTTGACAAAAGACAGATACCACTAGGAAACTCCTTGGGGGTTGCTCTCAAAGCCCCCCATGTCAAAATGTCCAGTCATTCCCAGTCACTGTGGAAAACATGTCTCACTAGGAAAGTTAAGCAATTCAGTGCCTATTGTAAAAAATCATACTCTTCTGGATAATGGAATAGACATGGAGGATAAATCAAAAAATCCAGTAAGAAATAGGAACTGTATATTTTGGCAGAAAATTGGAACAAAAAAAATCAGAAAAGGCAGGTTACAAATCAGAAGGATTAAGTAAGGTAGAACTTATATAATTCTCTTATAATGCTGTCAAAAAGCAGAGTTATATGCTATTCTCATGATACTAAGGGATTTTTAAAGAACCTATCAATATAGTTACTGATTCACAATATGAAGAAAGAGCTATCTTGCATATTGAAACGACTGAATTTATATCAGATTATACAGAATTGACTTTATTATTCATTCATGTTCAAGACATAACCAGGAATAGGCTTTGTCCCATATAGATAACACACATCTAATCCCATATGGCTCTGCCAGGTCCTCTAGCTCAAGTTAGTGCAAAAATTGACTGATTATTGGTTGGAAGTATGCTGAAGGTCTCAAAATTTCATAAGAAATATCATGTCAATAGCAATGGTTTAAAGAAAGAATTTTCTTTTACATGGCAACAAGCTAAGGAGATTATAAAGAGATGTCCTACTTGCTCTTTCTATAATCAGATACCATTACCTGCAGGGAATAACCCAAAGGGTACTCAAAAGATTGAGATCTGGCAACACACCATTGTCACTTACTCAGATTTTCCATGGGCAACTGCCTTGAGCTCAGAAAAGGCTGATTCGGTAACCATGCATTTTTAGAAGTTATGGCTATCATGTGTAAACTTACACAAATAAACAGACAATTGTCCAGCATATGTATCTAGGAAAATAAAACAGTTGTTTGCTTATTATAATATAAAGCGTATTAGAGGTATACCAAACAATTGTACAGGTCAGGCAGTTATAGAAAGAACAAATCAAAGTATAAAGAATGTTATACAAACAGAAATGTATGAAAAAGACCCCCAGAAACAGATTGCATAATGCCTTATTAAACTTGAAATTTCTTAACACTAATGAGAATGAATAACAGCAACAGAGAGAGATTGGATAATAGGAAAAAATTGAATTAAATCAGCCAGTGTATTTCAAGGATGTGCTGACCTCATAATAGAAACCAGGAGATGTGCTTTGTTAGGGAATGGGTTTCACTCTTGTTTCCACAGGAAAGGAAAAGCTATGGATGCCATCAAAATTAATAAAGATTCAGTTTGAAAAAGAGAAACCTCTTTAGAAAGAGAAATGACTTCTCATCCACAGAGGTAGCAATAATATAGGTAGTAAGAAAATGTCATAAGGGTTGGGGCAGGGTTCTGTTCTTGTCTTTTCAGGAAAGTACTCATCTTTAAAGAGTTGAGAGACCATGGACATCTAGATGCCTAAAGATGAAAAGACTCTCCAGAAAGAATCATTAATTAAGAGAAATTTGACTTATGATATTGTATCATCTGCATGGTAAAATTTGATTATCTGTATTCTATACATCTCTAATTAGAAATAAGAGCTGGCTTTGGAGTTGGAAAATGGCTCTCCTTCTCTAAATCCAAGCATGTTTTTAAAAGAAAAATTCAGAATTTCTGTCTCAGGAGCCATCTATTATGGTACAGAAAGAAGATAGATTTTAAGGAAATATTTTTCTTTTCCACATGCCCATTTTGTCTGTATCATATCTTTTGTTTTATTATGTCTATATGAATAATGTTTATGTTTTCAACAATGAAAAGTAGATTTTCCTGCAGTAATCTTTGAAGCTTCCAGAAAGAAGATGGTGCCTCACAATAATGATTCTACCTGGTTGATATGACATCATGATGCTGATATCACTACTGTGAGAACAGTTTTTGTGTACCAACTGCAGAAATGTTGCATCTTCTTATAACGTTCTGGACAGAACTCCAAATAAGATCTTTATAAAAACAACATTGACTACTCAGAGACCATCTGCAATTAAACAAAACAGCAATCCTGAAACTTAACCATTTTTTCTTGTACAGGATCCCATAAAAATATCATACCCTATGATATCTGGAAGCAGTTCTAGAAGATGACATTCCCTCTACCAATAAAATCTGTCTTCACAGTTAGGGAAATCATTTATGGGTTGATTATTACTTGTATCAGGTTATGGGTTAAGGTGGAAATTATATAGGCCCAGATATCTCAAAAAAAAAACTAAGAGGGAAAACTGATTGGAATAATAGGTAGATTAGTGTGAACTTACTCACACTAATAATAGTAATAGTGAATAATAGAGTGAGTACTTGTGAGCTATTATTTATGGACAGTTTACATTTATATAGGCTTTTATATATTGATGCAAGTTCAAATTATAGTTGCTATTTTGAATCTGCTCCTTTTTCTGTTTACAATATTTCTATATCTATGCAAAATTATTTTGTCAAATCATATGCATGCAATTTTCTACCTCTGTTTAAGACATTTTGTATATTGATAACAGTTTCAAGATATATTTATCATTGCATTATATATTCCTATCTCTGATCAAGACATTTATTTATACATTGTTTACACTTTGAGGTCATTGTACTCCTTTTCTGCACAGTTGTTAAAGATTATTTAATATTCTTATATGAAATCTTAATCTTTGAGTTATATAGTTATTAAATACTATAGGTCAATAGTCATTTATGTTTGTTATACTTTTAGTCAAGCTAATTAGGTTCTTTAGATACATAGAGATTGGGTTCTGCATATATAGGTAATCTTCAACCACTTCAACAATCTGTAGAACATAGCATTTAAATAATTTAGGATTCTATTAATGTGAGACAGGATTGCTCCTGAATGCACCGATCTATGCCCAAGAGAGTGTTGAGCACCAAAGACACTTCACTTGGAGTTTGTTTTCTTCTTGGCATGACTGGCCTTTGGGCAAGGAAATGCTGATGCCTCAACTACTGACAAAGCACACTTTGTTTGGACTGGACAAGCAAAACAGGAGTACAAAGAATGCCAAACCTCTCCCTGGATGGAATCCCAAGTGATCTCCATAAAGAGAACTGGAGCTTAGTTAGATCCTTAAAATTTTGTTTGAGGTAGGAACAGTCTACTTCTCTATTCCTGGTGCACAAGGTCTGGCAATTAGCCACAGCTTTTACCTCTTACCTTGAAAAAGCAGATTCTCTGAATTAACATCTAGGTGGGGACTTTGTTTAAGGTGGAAGCTCAAAAACCTTGTAATTTCCAACTCTCTGACCTTTGGAAATAAGCTCAAATTTTTGGGTCTCCACAGTCAAGCCTCTCCATTTCGACCCCAAGCATTTGTACTGTGAGAAATAAAATCCAACCATTTATCATTTATACAATGCATTTACTTATTGCTGTGGCAGGAAATGGCTTACAACTATTAATATAAAAAGTAACACAAAATTCTATTAGTTTTGCTTGTGTGACAAAATGAAAACTTAAATGTGTATATTCCAAAATGCTTTGAGACAAATAAAAATTTTCAGTGTAACATAGACAGAATTTTCTATAGGAGCACATAATTATGTTTAAATACTTATGAATTAGATTAAATATGACACATTGATTTTTATAATAAAGAAATACTACTATATAAAGTAAAAAAATAAAATTTCAAAACACTAATAAAAACATAAATGAACTCTAAACTTAAAAGTACTGCTTCTCTAAATAGACTGTGTTTGTTTTAAATAATGAAACACTCATTTCTTTAAGATTTTTGTAAAATGTGTTTTGATCATACACACCCTTCCTCAATCTTCTGAGATTCACCTATCCTTAAAATCTTGTGAGAGTTTGCATGCTTGTTTTCCCTTCAAGGACATTTTGTGTTGCCCAGATACTTTGGGTGTGAGCCCTTTATTAGAGTATTATCAATTTTGCAGCATAACTAACTTTAGAACAACTGTCCCTCCACCCAGTTGCTTAGAACTGCTAGTAGTTCATGGGCAGAAATTTGTTTTCAGTTCCCTTCTCTCCGTGCTGTGATTTTGTCTGGTTTATGTTTGCACTTGTTTTGTTCATGGTGATACTGCAGATTTAACACACTTTCTTTCATCTTAATTTCAGAGGATATAGAACTTATTGAAAAATAGAATTTCTACCCAAACCAAGAAATACAAGTGTCATCTAAATGTAGATTTGTGAGTGGTATACTTAGAGTTCTTGTGTCATAGTTTGTCTCCTGTCTTGTTTGTTAGTCATTATAATTTCCAAAATTAGTCAATGAAGAATGAATTTATTTGATTCCTCTTGACGAGAAGCAGTAATTGGGGAGTAAGAAAGGACATGACTTCCCCTCCTTGACTCCCATAGCTGCAGAGTTTGATGCAGCTGATATATTTGCATTTCTAACATCTGCTGCTTTCATCATTAAATTCCACCCACTGGTTTATGCCTGAAGCTGCAAAATAGGAACATTAGCTGAAAAAAAAACATCAAATTAAAGGAGAAAATTAAAGCTTTCAAAATATATATTACCTCCTATCATCTTCCATAGTAGCCAGATATACAGTTAGCCCCCCAGCTCTCTATAAAATACATCAAATTCCTTAATAATGAAAGAAATTTAAATCATCAACATTACTCTAGGAAAGCCAAGTGTATGATGCTGAATTAAATAAAAGTGAATGAAACTGCTTCATAAATATATTGCGTTTATCAAGGATCTCATTTGGGGATAGGAGTTATTAGTTTATAATTACATATCTAAGTGCATGCAAATATAGATGATTTTTAGAATTCTTAAATTACATGTTAATTGAAGGTGGTATACTCTGGCATGTAATACAAAATATATGCATTATATATAAAAAGATTTTGATTAATATTTAAATAAGATTATAGAAGGCAAATGTAAGTTGATACATATAGACATTATATTGCTTGAATAACCTTGATTCGAAAGTCTATTTTCTAATATAAAATGAATCAATATTATTCATCTATGTCATCTCTTTTCCTGTTGTTTATCTGAAAGAAACATAGTTGTTGAGCTCATCTATAGTATAGGGCGACAGTAAAATATTCATAGTAAAGCATATATGATAACCATGAAGGTTTTGATAACCATTCCATCATTTTCTAACACAGAAAATGATATGCACAATAATTTGTTCCACCTCAGGTTTTAATACCTTGGTGTGAAGAATTTGTAGCAATCATCCATTGTTGATATGCTTGGTTCAACCTTGATTTTGTCTTTATTTAGAGAATTTTGAAATTCTTTTATGAACTAAGAAGAGGGACCGCACTTTGAGGATTCATTTTCTTCTCAGTTGGCCTGTGTATCTCTCCCTGCCATTTTGATGAGCAGTATCATTTATAGTATTACCATCATTCATGTTTTGGGTAACTTACTCATGCTTCTTTTCAAAGCGAATATGAAATGTTTGGCAGAAATTTGAAAGAAATCTGTCTTATATTTTAAATATGAAACATCCTCCTACAGTCCTAAATCCCCATTCGCCTGCTTGTGGCGTTAGCTTCGAATGCTATAATATTTTAGACATGCAGCAGGGCTGGCAGAGGCAGGCTATTGAAAATTAAACAGACCCAAATATCTCTACATTGTTGTGTTATCATTAGTTGAGTTGCACTGTTAATCTTACTGCCCATGTGCACTGAAATCCTCTGAAGTTCAAGGGCAAAATAAGTTTTTCCTTCTCTAAGGTGTTTTTGATATTTATATTAAAGTGGCTAATATTGATGAGATAATAATTATAAACATATAATGTCATATCACTTTTTTCCATCATCCCTACAACTGATGAAATGCCAAATTTCTGTTTCTAAATATAAACTAAAGTTATTAAAATAAATTCATTTCATTAGAATTGATCACAACTAAAAATAATTTCAATGACATTTAGGTATTCTTATTTAATGATGCTATTGATTAAGAAAATTAACTTTTATCTGAATATTATAGATTTAAACGATCTACTAATGAATACTTGGTTCACAGAATACTGAAACACATATCAACTTTTATCTCTCAAAATTTTTCAGGATCTAAAATCAATGGAAAGTGTAATGCTTTCTAAATTAGATAGCACTGTTTTAATTTAAAAATTCAGCAGTATGATTACTCCTTAAACAAAAGGCCACAGAGAGGAAACTTGGATGATACTTTGAGCATATGAATGAATATGTAAATATGGATGAATAGACATCACTATATTGAAATATAGATGTTTGGGAAGTTCTGTGACAAAGTTGCTATAGCTGATAATATATTTCTATTAACTCCACATTGATTTCCAAAAAGCTTTTAACAATTTGTGTTCCTACACACACGTATGTGTGTGTGTGTGTTTTGTGTGTGTGTGTGTGTGTGTGTGTAGTTCCAAGCCTCACAGCTCTCATAAAAATGTAGAGATTTGGTAAAGCAATATCTCCACTAGTCTTGATCATTTTAAAGCTTAGTCCCTAGTTGGTGGCACTTGCGAGGTTATGAGTTGCAGCCTAGCCAGAGGAATCATGTGTTACCAGGGTAATGGAATTTAAAGGGACTCTCTACCTATATCCTGTAGTTTCCTCTCTCTTTGCTTTCTGATTATGGTTGAGGATGTGAATGCTCACTTTCCTGCTCTGGCCAACATACCTGCTGTTCTCTACCTGTCTCCAGTAGACTCTTCCCAACCTGGAACTGTAAGACCAAATGTGCTATTTTATGTAATCTGTCTCAATCATGTTTCTTTATCACAGTAACAGAAAGGTTGCAGGAGTAATTAAGGTGCTCGCAAAATATAGGCTAAATTAACAAGGTCTGCGAGAGCCCATAATAAAGGATAACAAATGTATATTGGGGAACACAGTAAGAAAGCTGCTGCGGTCCTCTTCTATGTGGGCTCTAGGAACTGCAAACAGAACTCTGACTACCAACCATGGGAGCAAGTTCACTTTGTTTGCATTTACAGTACCTCAGACCATGCCCTAATGGGCATCAAAAGGCTACTGAAAGAATGAATTTCCACAGTAAAATATAATTAACATAAAACAATATGGAGCTGCAGACCTTTTTCAAGTTAAAATAATCAAAACTGAGTGGAACAGTGCAGGGGGGGTGGTGGGGAAGAGAGAGAGAATGGAAACGTGGGAGAACTGGTTCGTATGTAAAATGAAAATAAAACTTTTAAATAAAATAACAGTAATCACAATACTATAACAATAATAAAAAGAACTGTCCTTGATTCTGTCTCCTTGGAAGTTCTGTGTCTGAGTTTTCAGGTGACAATTATTCTCTTGCATTAATAATTTAAAATGGATAAGTAAAATGGTAATGTTACACCAGAAAAAAATATAATTTAATTTATCTGTAGAAAAAGCTGTACATGCATACACTTCTAATATGTTTCTGTATGTATTTTATGTTAGTGCTTTTCTAAGTGAATTAATTTGTGTTTCCCAGTAAGACTAAATTTTGACGTTTTTGCTATTTTGTTTGTATTATGCTGAGTATCAGAAGAATATAGAAGTGACAGCAGAAGGTGTAAGGATGCTAACAGAGTGTAAGCCTGGAGCTGATACTGATAGTATAAAGCTAATCTAATTATTGTTTCCACATATGCAAGAAACACAAACATTTAGAGTGATTTAAAGGTGGTGCATAGGAACATTAATGTTTACAGTTTTATATAGAATTCTGAGCAGTGCAAAAGAGAAGCTAATGACAGATTGTAGTCCAATAAATAGATGTAGTAAAGATACTTGAAAAATAATGTACAAAATAATAGCAAAACTCAAAAGTCTAAGAGTGAACAATAAGGAAGGAGGTAGTGCCAAATGTGTATAAGAATGAATATGTATCCATTTGATTGAGCAATGTGTAGGTTTATGGGGATCACATTTATGAACCATTTAGTGACATAGTAAAAGTAAATGCTTAAACACATTAAGTGTAGAAAGCTGATGAGGTGGTGAACTGAATCGTAAATCTCAGTTTGGACAGCCTCATTTAGATTGACTGGCAAATAAGTATTCGGTAGAGCATTTATTTCAAGACTTGGCCACAATGAATCTCTATACTTGGCTTTTTACAGGAGGAAGTTTGGTCTTTGATGAAGTTGTGGGGAAAGAGGCAATAAAACAATCTCCATAGGAAAAAGACCTTATAAAATTATTAGATTAAATTTTTATAGTTATTCTAAATCAAATAATGATATAAAGTCAACTTATAGGATATAAAGTGTGAATAATTACTCACTAACTCATTTCTATATGCTGGTTTGTCACCAGTCTAGTTAACAATATACCAGCACCCTCATTTTATAACTTTTTAATAAAGTGTGAAGGTCATCATTTAAATGGTGCCAAAGTTATTTCGGTGATATTGCCTGGGGTCTAAAGCAAGCCATAGTCCATGATTATATTGATTAGGTAACATTCTATCTGCCACTTACTTAGAGTGTTTTGGAACTTTCAGAGTGGGATATAATAGAATGAATGTAGATGATTGAATTCAGGCATAGATATTTGCACTTACATTGTGTGTCTTGTAAGAGGATATCGGAACCTCTTGCTTCTTACAAGTTTATAGTTCCTTGATAATAAGGAACTGTAGACAAAAGTTTCTGTCCTGCCTGGTCCCACAGCTATTCAGTCCCAAAGAAACAAATGGAGGCTCATACTAATTATAAACAATTTGGCCTATTAGCTCAAGCTTGTTATTAACTAGCTCTTACAACTTAATTTAATTATAATTCTTATCTATGTTTAGCTATGTGGCTTGGTACCTTTTCTCAGTAAGGCTTTCTCATCTTGCTTCTTCTTTGTCCAGCTGACTACTTATCACTGTCTTTCCTCTTCTCAGAATTCTCCTACTCTGAGTGTCCCACATGTGGTTCCTGCCTGGCTACTGACCAATCAACATTTTATCAAACCAATATGAATGAAAAAACTTCACAGTATACAAGACCTTTACCCTACCAGATAACATGTCTAGTCGTGAGTAACCACATGTCTAAGCAATAGTAGGGATAATACAGGGATTATCAGTAAAAGTTGGGATTAAGGTGTGGCAGGATTGAGGTAAAGAAAGAATTTGCCATTATTTTGTTGTTGTTGGCCTGGAAAAGAAAGCTGTAGAATGAGAAATGAAGATGACAGATACAACTAGAGTCCTGATGATATTTGTTTCAGACAAAGCGACAGTACTAGCAACTTTTGCAGAAACTGTATTTTAGCTTTATTTATCTGCTTATTTGTTTATTCTAGGAAATACTATTGTTCTTTACAGTACTAAATCAAAGCCTAATACTTCACAGGCAAATTCAACACCTTTTAATTATCATGGCCTTCAAGATCAGCTTTATGGGATTTCAAATAATAATAATAATAATAATAATAGACTTTAAATGTCAAATAATTTGTTTAATTAAATGATTGAGAATTTTTTTTCTTTCTGTTGGTTCTTGTTTGTTTTATTCTGTTTTGTTTGGTGTTGGGGTTGAGTCCAGGGACTTACATATGCCATGCAAGTACTCTGCCATAGACCTATCCCACTAATCCATGGGTTTTGAATTTTTGAATTCTTTCTTCCCCATTGCGTCTTTGTCATTACTTTGTATTTAGTAACCTCATACCCAAACCTTAATTTAAAAATGTAATTTTGATACAAAAACTATTTTTAGTTCCCTACGTTAAAGTCTTAGGTTTGGTATTCAAAAACTTTTGGCTAGATTTTCAATATTGCACATTTTCTTGTTATATATTTAATTATTTATATGTGTGTATTTGCCTGTGTGTGTTTGTATGTGTGTGTGTATGGTGTGTGTGTGTGTGTAGATGATTGAAATATATCTCTACATATCTAGAAAACATAACTAACATGACTACAAGCTTGACAATTGTTGATGATTAACAACCTATATTTCCTAATTATACATTACATTTTTAAATGAACTTCACAATCACAATATCTTAATCAAGATCAGAATTACAGTACATATAACAAAATTGACCTTAAGATCCGTACCAATGCAAATTATTCGTATCTATATCATATCCTCCTTTAAATGTAAAAGAACATTTATAAACAATATTTGGGAAAATTTGCATAGTTTTTTTTTTCTTTCCAAACTGCTTCGTGCTGAATGAGGGCACTATTATTTGGTATTTCATGGTATAACCTGTCTGCTAGGTTCATTTCAGTAGGCAGTGGAGCAAATTAATTTTTGAGGGTGTTCACATCAACCTTTCAGGCGAGTGTGGTCTATCATACCATATTGGGATAGAAGCAATCCACAGGTTCTCATCCTCTGTGAAAACAAAAGAACTTTTCCAAAGCATCATAACCTTAGCTTTAAATTTTGAAGTCAAGGTATTTTCAAAATATCTGTCTTGGATTAGTTCAGCAGCATATATTTACAAATATCTTTTAGCAGCTGTTGCTTCTTCCTTCCTCAGCATTCAAACCATTCAAAGAGAGCATAATAGCATACAGTATCAAGAT
>LOEQ01007395.1:35217-50403 GCA_001685075.1 Bramus lutescens | reverse complement strand
ATCTGCAAATAGTGAAAGTTTGACTTCTTCTTTTCCCATTCGAATCCCCTTGATTTCCTTATGATGTCTTATTGCTATTCTTAAATTTTAATCTACTTAAAAAACATTTTTATATTTTACTTTACTTTTGAAAATTTTAAAATCACATGAAAATTTTACATTGATAAGGTGTTTAGTTGTATACCCCTGCAATTTATATGTTTGCTACATTAAAGAGGTCACAAAACTTTCTTCCTAAACTTTTAGACAACAGGAAATGTATTTATTAAAACATGATTAAAAATAGCAAGGGAAAATGGCAATAACAGTAATGTCATACAAATTGTGCTATGAATAATGATAGTTCTTGGAGGTAAAATCATCATCCCAGCATTCATCACAAAACTGTTGGGACTTACTAGCTTGAAACTGGTAGAGATAAATTCATGTGCCTTGTAACTCTAGATTAATCTCCTAGTTCATAACAGTCAAACAAGTGATGATACTGAAATTAAAGCATCTAAAGAATACTAAGTGAACGTGTCCATGCTAGTGCTATTAACATCTGGCATTATAAGTTAAAGTGTAAGACAAAAACCTAAATGACCCTCAACAGAAGGATGGATTAGGAAAATGTAGTACATTTATTTACACAGTGGAATAACACACAACAGAAAACAGTAACGATGTCTTGAATATTGCAGGCAAATGGATGGAGAGAGGTAACCCATTTTGAGAGAGGCAACCCAGACCCAGAAAGACAAGTATAATATCTACTCACTAATAATTGTTTTTAAATATAAATCAAAGAAAATCAGTCCACAAATCACAATCCCGGAGAACCCAGGCAACAGTGAGCACCCTCAAAAGACAGACAGATCTAATCTACATGGAAAGTAGAAAAAGACGGGATCTCCTGAGTAAATTGGGAGCACAGGACATTGGGAGAGGCTTGAAGGGGAGGGGAGAGGCAGAAAGGGGGCAACAAAATTGAAGAACTCAATAAAAATAAATAAAAAAGAAAAATATAAGAAAAACAAACTCCAGGGAGAAATAAATCCTTAAGGATATTTTACTGTCTCATAGCAAAGATAATGTGCATCTACCTGTCAGATAGGTGGCTAAAGTTTTTTTTTTCTGTAGACAAGAGACACTATTGTCAATAATATAGATGTACAGATAAAACTTAATTAGTCTGCTAAGCATATTGAAAATGTCTTGGCATAGGAAAACTAATTAATCATCTTTTCAAAGCAGACCCCAAATCAAAATTTCAAGTATCCTGTAGCTAACTGCATTTGAGTAATAAAGGAAGCATTGTGCAATTAAAAATATGATTTTAGGGTGCATAATCACTTAGGAAAATATTTTAATAGGTCATATATAAAATTTGTACACCAAAGCCATATAATCAGTTGGACCAGTATCTATAAAATGAAAAGAGAGTGATCCTTATTTTAGTTTCAAATGCCTGTCAAGATTGAAAAGTAGAAAATTCAGAAGAAAGATAAAGAGAGACACACACATACACACACACACACACACACTCACAAAGATAGAGACAGAGACAGAGAGGAAGAGAAAGAGAGAAGAGTGCAATACCTGAAAAGTGTATACCAGAGAAAAGTACACATGTGTTTCTGCAGAACTGTATCATAACATAAATGATGACTATGACAAAGCAGTAAACCATGTAAGAAAAGTTTTATGTGACTTGTCAATGCCTTCATTTCTATCATCATAGAAGTCTTCGTGAGGATATTTGTGAAATTCAAGAGTGATCAATGTTTTGATCAAGTTACATCTCCCAAATACTGCTAATCTGGGATGAAATGATAGAGAGATTACAAAATAAAAAGCTATTGGGGTCTCAAGATACTCTGGACAAGATACAAAACGGTATGACTGTTCAACATCCACTATGAGCTAAATTTATTATAAAAGGAAAGATAATCTTCAAGTTCGAACCAATTGGCTGGCAATTATATAAGAATATATAAGATGAAGTCATGGCTCAGATCTGAAATATTTCCTAGAAACTTGTGTGTTCCTAGCTTGTGGTAAAGTGCTGCAGCACAGATAGAATAATTTTTTTTGTCTTGAAACAGGTTACTTCTTTTCTGAGTGTCTAGTCTGGGTCATTAACAGTGTTCAGCTTTCACAGTACATGATAATGATGCCTTCTAGAATATTATTACAGAACCATGTGAACTGTCTGTGATGTACTGACAGCTTCTTTTAATTTCCTTTCTCAGGTACTCTCTTCATTGAAATGCTGAATTAGCCAACATTTTCCAGAAGAGCAGAAGTAATATAATGAGTATACAAGACAATAGAAATTTTGGAAAGCTTTTTGTAATTTGCTTGTTGATTACTAGCTTTTATTGCTGATACACGCAAAAAATATTATATTGTGTTTCATGAAAAATTTTAACAAAACAAAAATTATTGCTGAATTTATTAACCAAGTTTCAATTAAGATATTGTATCCTTTAAATTTTTATGTCATTTGTAATTATCACATATTCACATACATAAAAGTCTGTAATGGAAATATAATTTTATTGTAAAACTATTTTCTTCAATTTCAGGTGGATCACCATCATCGTATCTATCATTATCTTTTCAATTTACTTGTTCTATGTGAACTTTTACCGAGTTTCAAGTGAAACGATGTGTTTTGTAATTATTAATGATAACAGTAAATTTGTGTTAGAAGTAATCTTCCATGATTTAATGCTTTTCCAAGAAAAAAGAACATCAAAATTATTGATTTTGAAAACATAATTGTACATATTATCTAGAAGCACATATTTTGACATCATATCTGATATGCAGTCAAATTTAAAGTGTAAAGAGTTTACTGTCAAAATGATTCATTATTCAAGTAAATATGGTTGATATTTATTACTAATACTATACAGAGGAGACACAGAATAAGAAATATAACATGATTTAGTGTCACGTAGATAGAAAAATAGTGGGAAAAGATTTAAGGTTAAGAATGACTTTCAGGAAGATTCATAAGTTATTAAGAACAGTGACTCTAAGCCACAGGGTCCCCTTACATATGTACAGACTTTTATTACTGAGGAGTCTATGTTTAAGTACAGTAATAAAAACAAAAATTACCTCATTTCTTGGCATGAGCCATAAATGTTAACTAAGGAGAATGTGACTTTAACTAATCAAATAGAATTACGATTTCTCTGTTCCTTCCTAAACATGGCATTTTCTTCTGAGCATTTTTAGAATGCCTTGATACTGTATTCATCATTTCCTTAGCTGCACAAATTAATTGGAAAATCATCCATTCAATTTTTATCTGCATTAAAATTAAAATTAAACTAAAATTTTCATTTAGGCAGAATGATAACTCATATGTCTTGGTTAAGACAATGTTACATTTTAGAACATTTTCAGAAATAACGATTTACCCCAAATCATGTTTATTCATACCTAATACGTAACTATTTAATCTAACTTTAATTCAAACTGTTTTCTAAATCTGAAATGATGGAATTACATTCTCACATGTCTTAAATACTGAAACATGTAGACATTATGGAAAAGATTTTGTGACTTGTATTTCCTCTTTTACTTCACCTATATTTCTAAGAATAAAACAAAACAAAAGAATCCACTCTTATTCGTAGGCATCTGTCCAGGTAAATTCAACATATGAATATAAATATATTATGCATATAAAAACCTAATGACCACTCTAATCAATTAATGCATCATGTGTAATAATTTATAAAAACTTACCAGCACATTATCATCAAAGAAAGTGAACAGTTATCAACAAAAAATGTTCACACCCCATAACCACCCTCAACTCTGATGGATATGATAATAGCAACTGTTTTATTATATATCTAATAACCTCTGATATATAAAAAGCATATTACAAACAAAAAAATCTTGCTCTCAGAAGCATAGAAATGAATTTTGGAAGATTATCAGAACAACTTGATACAGATAATCTTATTTAAAATAGAAGAGCTAAACTTGATAGATTACCATAGATGTGTTTTTTCCTTAAGTACATAGAGTGATTATTTATATTGACATGCAAGAATTTAAAATAGAAAACATCATTTAACAATAAGAACATAAATGATGTGGTAAAATGCTACAAAAATATGCATACATTTGTGTCCTGGAATCTTAATTTACAAAGAGATAATTTTTCTCATCTGCAAATAATCTCTCTTTTCAAAATAGGGGTAAATGAAGTGTAAACAAAACAAAAAGAAAATAAATTTGATGATAGAAAACTACTGAGAACACTTTATCTAAGCTGTCAATATTCAGTTTGCAAGACAACTTCAGGGTGATAAGTTGGCCACAAGTATTCGCAGGAGAGAGTTCATGACAGGAATGAATCACATTTCAGATACCACTATGTTTAATAAAAGAAATTTAATCTTTCCTGATTTATGTCATTGAATTCTGTCAAGTGCACATTTAAATTCAAGACTTCAATTTTTTAATTTTATTTTTGCAACAATCTTATTTTTCATATCAATCCCAGTTCTTTCTCTCTCCTGTCTTCCCTCTTCCTCCCTCTTCTCCCCAGTTCATCTCCCATCTACTCATCAAAGAGGGTGAAGCCTCCCATGGGGAATCAGATTTCTTTAGGTAAAGTAATTATCAGTTAACTACAAATAAAGTATACATTTTAATTTATATAACAGTAAATATAAAAGTATGGGTGACTTTGGAAATTCACTATTTTGAAATCATATTGTTTGAATATATGTAAATTTCAATTGATGACATTCATTTTTGAGAAAGTTTGAACTCATAACTCTCTTTTCCACATAGTGATATTTACAACTAAAGATTTCATTTTCATGCTTATATCTTTATTTACAATAAGTTTTATTCCCTCTGTAGATGTGTCTGTATAAGATTTTTCATTTTAGTGACTTTTTTCTTTAAAGAAGTATGTTTAAAAAGTACAGATAATTAGTCCAAGTTTCTACCAACATTATGCTATTTTTCTAAAAGTTTGGCCATCTGAGGATGGAAGAATATTAGTGTCGTGCATAAAGCATTATGCTTCTGTCCTTTCCTCTGTCAGCACATGGTCTCTTTGTTTTGGAGTACCCCTTCCACAAATATATAAACCATAGGTGAAACTTGGATTGAAACTTGCTCAGCCAGTGTGGAAATCAGTTTGGCAATTAGGTTGCTATGAATATATGTCCCTCAAGATATAGCTATGCCATTCTTGAGCATTTACACAAAAGATGCTCATTCTTCTACAAAGACACTGCTCAGCTGTGTTCATCATTGCTCTATTCATAATAGCCAGAAATTAGAAACATCCTAGATGTCCATCATAAGATAAGGAAAATATAGGACACTAACATATTGTAATGAATATCATTCAGTAGTTAAAAATAAATTGTAAAATTTGCAGAGGAAAGGATAGAACTAGAAAAAATCATATTGAGAGAAGTAACCTGGGCCCCAAGAGACAAAGAGGGTTTTACTTTGATATAAGATTTAAGCCTGCTATAAACATGCTATTATGAAAAACCACAGGGATTGAACATAGAGTACAGAAGAAGTGGGAAGATAAGACTCTCCCAAGGAAGGGTAAATGGGATATAAAGTTAGAGACAAACGAGGAGACTGGAAGTGAAGTACTAAATAGAAGAGGACAGAACAGGGCTGTAAGTGAGAATGCAGTGAAGGATCTCTAACACTAAGGGATATTTGAAGGGTCATACATACACTTCTTACAGGCTTCTTTCAGTATAATAATATATGGAAAAATATAAATAGAATAACCAAATAATAAAGGTTGCAAAGTCTCAACTAGACATCATTTGATGCCAAGTAAAGCCTCTAGTACTGGGATTGATTTACATCTAACTAAGTTGTTGACAAAGAGGGCAATATGGAAACCTATTCTGTTTCACTTTCTTAACTTATCTACTCTGTCACTTTTTTAGAGAGATCCATCCCTCTCCACTAGTCTTTTAATTTATATCTAACCTCTGTGTTTCTGCAGCTTTCTTATCAATGATTTAATGGTTATCATATATATATATATATTCGCATATATGCATTCACTCTGAATACCTTCATTTGTCTCATTTTGTTTTTTTTTGTTTGTTTTTGTTTCCATTCTGTTTGTTTTTCTAGCTGTGTCTACTTACCTGTAGATTTCATTTTTTATGCTGAATAATAATCCTTAATGTAAATAGATCACATTTTCACTAAGCATTCATGTACTGATGCACAGCTGAGTGGCCTTTTTCATTATTTCCAAATTTTGGCTATTATGAATAAAGAGGGAGCTAACATATCTAAGCAAATGTCTCTAGTAGGATGAAATATCCTTTGGGTTTATGCCCAAGTGTGATATAGCTCAATCTTGAGGTAGATGAATCCCATCTTTCTGAGGAATTGCCACACTAATTCCCATAATGACTGTACAAATTTACTGTCCTGTCACCAATGGATGAATGTTCCCCTCACTCCACATCCTCACAAGCATGAGATGTCTTTTGATTAGTGACATTCTAATTGGTGTAAGATAAAATTTTCAATAGTTTTGATTTGAATTTCCCTAATGGCTAAGGATGTTTCTCAAACATTTGAATTTTTTCTTTTGAGAATTCTATGTTTATATATGCTTACTGACTTTAAATTTTTGTTTTCTTGATATTCATTTTTTGTTTCTTTATATAGTTTGTATTTTAATATTCTATATACAGTTAGTAAAGATCTTTCTTCATTTTATAGCCTGATTTTCTGTCTGAATGTTAGTGTTCTTTGCCATGCAGAAGCATGGCAGGTTTAGTAGGTTCCATTTGTTAAATGTTCATTATCATAGTTCATGCACAATCTATATTCAATTTAGGAAATCTTATCCTGTGCCAACAAGTTCAAAACTATTCCTCACTTTGTCTTATCTCAGATTCAGTACATCTAGCCTCCTGTTGAAGTCTTTTGCCCACTTAGAGTTGATTCTGTGCAAGGTGAAAAGAAGAGGTCTATTTTGAATCTTCGACATGTAGCCTTCTAGTTTGACCAACACCATTTACTCTTTTTTACAGTATGCATTTCTGGCTTCTTTATGAAAAATCAGTTTGATTAGGTGTATGGATTTATGATTGGTTCTTCAATTCTACTACATTGATCAGTGTGTTTGGTTTTGTACCAATAACATATTATTGTTTGTTATCCTTCTGTAGTATAATTTGAGTTCAGGGATGATGATATTACCAACCTTTATCATTCAGAATTTTATAACTGCCTTGGTTTTTCTATTGATATATATGATGCGGAAAATTTTTCTTTCAAGTTCTATGAAGAATTCTGTTAGAATTTTGATGGTGGTTGCATTGAAGCTGTAGATGCTTTGGTAGGATTGTCATTTTATTATTAATCTTACCTATCCATAAGCATGGGAGATCTTTCCATCTTCTGATATCTTTAGTATCTTAAAGTTTCTACCACTTATTATTATTTAAATAGAGCTACACAAGTTATGTATATTATTTGAGATGATTATGAAGGATGGTAACTTACTTATTTATATTTTAGTCCATTTATCATCTGTATATAGGAAGATAATAACTTTTGCATGTTAATTTTGTATCCTGATACTTTGCTTCTTTGTATGATTTTTTTCTGGTGCAGTTTTCAGGGCAATTTATTTATATAATCATATTATCTGCAAATAAAGTTACTTTGGTTTCTTCCCTTCCTATTTGTATCATATTGATTTCTTTCAGTTGTCTTGCTGTACCTAAGACTTTACGTACTATGTTGAATAGGTATGTGGAGAGTATACAACCTAGAATCCATATTTTCCAATGCTGTTGATATGTCCCTTGGTCTTAGGAAATAATATATTTTAATAATGACAAATCATTATCAATTAGGTATCCCAAATTCTGTTTCTTCATAAATCAATTCTACTGGACTTTTCATGGAAAATATCATGGAGTAACAGTTAGGCTAAAGCTATCAAATTCCTTACTTTATAGTTAGGGTGATAGAATTTCTATGATGTGTCTATTTCTATGATATAGCGTCACTATTTCTGTCCCAAAAATATTGATTACTGTTAGGTTTTACAAAATTGGTGACCACTTTAGCCAAAGTGGAAATACCAGAATAGTCATCCCTTTTTTTGCTTTCCAGGTCTTTCAAGGTCCCCTTCTTGAGAGTATCAGAATTACCTATCTAAAATCAAACTCCATTTAGCTGTTTTGCATTCATAATAAGAAAATAAAATACTAGTGGCTTATTTGCAGATCACTATATAAAATTAGGTTCAATATTTTTGATTGAAATGATTTTAATTACCTTATTTCTTATCCAAAATTTCACATATTAGAGTTGCATAGGGAATGTTTTATTTTTTCCTCATTTTATTCCACAAAAGCAATTTCTTCATACATAAAATATATTTGAAAAAAGAAATATGAAAGAATGAATAAATGTTCTCAGTGCTATTAGGCTAGAGCAGGTTGAATATTAAATAATGCTCTCTGCAGGTATTTTCCTTCAAACTTGGACAAAGATTTTGAAAAGCAAGCCCTGAACTCCCACTCCTAATAATGTTGTCTTTTAGAACAGGGATGGATGTATGAGAACTAAGTTTGCTTGAAAGAATACAAGCAATAAAGGCCAAATTCTGAGATAACAAGATGCAACACAGAGTCACAAACAATCCTGAACAACTGCAAACCAAAGAAATCACCTGGAATTTAATTCTTACTTACTGCATTTCCTCTTTATACTGATTCTAGCAAATATTTTTGTCTTTGTATTATTTTTTGATTGTGACACTCACATGCAATTAATATATTTTTTGTTTGTAGAACCAGAGGTAGATGGGGAAAATTTTCAATGACCACAGTAAATTAAGTAGTCTTTATTTTTGATATTGACAGTAAAATTCATCTTTAATTGCGAATTCCTTTTTTCTTTTTGTTTTATTCTCACCTTTGATAACAATGTGCTTAGCAAGAAAATATAAGTTGAATCATGTAACTTGTTATTGATGACCCAGATATTTCATATTTTAATCATATTGAATTTCTTGCTTGTACCCAAGTCATTTCAATTAACAAACCTTTCAAGTGTGATGTTGCATGATTATGATGACAGGGTTTCACCTGGTATTATAAGTAATCAGTAAAAAAAATTACAAAAATAACTATCTTCTAATGTTTCTTAACATATTTAACAATTTTTTTATAAAAAAATCTTGAAACATTTCATGAGAATGCTTCTAACAACAATAGAGAATAATGATAGGTGTTAAATAAAAGGGAATTATCATCAATATGTAAAAGTGTTGGGTAATTGATTTTGAAAATGTAAAATGTGTTCCAGGTAAATGGGATAACACTAACAATACTATATTTAGAGATTTATACTGATTAAAATAAACTGCCTTCATATTTCATCTATCTATTTTTGCAAAGTTTTGATTAGCAAGTAAAAAAATGCTTTCTATTTCCATATTGATGTATTATAAGTAAATTTATAAATCTGAATATATACTTTTCAGAATTAAAGTAAAACAGAAAACATAATGTATTACCATTATAATGGTGTTTATGTAGCTCATTATTAGAGTGTCCTGTTCTGTTTAGAATCTTTGTTAATAAGCTTTGAATAAAACGTTAATGAGATAGAGCCTGATGAACAAACCATTTTATATGCAAAATTATTTCCATAAATATGTTAATTTGTAAGTCAATATTTGCAATATATATGAGACATTACATATAGACTAGCATGATTTAAAAAAATCTAACCTCAATTGAGAGAAATACCATTCAAGATCACAATAGTTATTTTAGCCAAGTGTCAATTAAATTAACTGAGATAACCACCTAAAAAAATGAAAGTTTTTTTTTCTGGCTAATGGTTTCATTCACAACTATTAGGAAACCAAGCTTGACCATCTCTGACAAAGAAAGGCAACGCAATAAGGTGGCTATCTTGTGTACCCACCTAACAGAGAAAGGGTCCTGGAGCTCCCCAGTGAAGCTCTATTCAAGTTTCTACATGCCTGGTAGTTGCATTTAAAAGTTAAGTCATCAGCAGCTTAAATCTTGTCTTGGAAAGAGGGGATGAAAACACCAAGACAACCAGAAACAAATACACACATGCAGATACACACTTTCAGAGACAAAAACAGCAAAAAACAAGCAAACCATAAAAACTCAAAATTGGGTAACCTAATACACAAATAAATTGCCAGTAATATTATACAAAAAAAGGGTCAAACAACCAAAAGGTCAAACATACAAAGACTAAACAAGAACAATTTCCCCAAATACTTTTGACTTCATTTGTGTTGACCATCTATTTCTGGGCATGTGACCTGACCTTAATGTGGTTTGTAGTAAACACCTCGAGACTCCATTGGAGAAATATATTTTTCCTTTGAGAGTGTTTGTTGATTGGACATAGCCTCTTGTTTCGGGATGAGAGTCATTTTTACTTTCCCATTTTGGCACTGGAACCCAACTGGTTTGGAACTTTGCAGGCCATATGCATGAAGCCACATCCCAGTGTGTTCAAAAGTCAGTCCTGCTCTGTGTGGAATACTCTATTTCTTTGCTATCACCCATCCGCACTGGTTCATAGAATTATTTCACCTTTTTTTTTTTCTGTGCAATTCCCTGAGAATGGAGGGGAGGAATTTGAGAAAGGCATATCATTTAGCATAAAGACTCTTAATTTCTTTCATCTGCAAATTGTCCAGTTGTGGGTCTCAGCATGAGTTCTCATCAACATCAGGAGAAAGTTTCCTGGTGATGGCTAAGTGAGACAACTGATCTTTAGATATAGCAGCAGGATGTTGCTGTCTTTTGTTTGTTTTATGCTTTGTCTTTTTTTTGTTTTGTTTTGTTTTCTATGTTTCTTTAGCAGAGCTTTAGCAGTATTTGGGTTTCCCCTACATGCCTACCCTATCTAGGCTCAGGTTCTTCGCCACAAAAGCAGTGTCATGTATGTGGTCCATTTCTTGAAGTGGGTCTATAAACACAATCAGAGACGGGTGGTTTACTCACAAAATGTTTGTGTCGCTATTACACCAGTATATTCTGCAGGCAGATTACCATTATAGATCTCAGGGATACAGCTGGCTTGGCATTTACCTTTTTCCTCCTATAGCCTGCAGAGTACCTTCCAGTACAGTGAACACTAGTCAGTAGGCTGTAGGTTCTACATAGGCCCTGGCTTGATACTTCCATGTTCAATGAGTTGAATAGGAATTGTCTTAAGCATCAGGGCCTTTCCATCAGGTTGTTGAGAGGAACCAATTTGCTTGGCAATATAATCCCTAATAGCCTAGCCTAAAGACACTGAAAAGAGTATTTCATTCATTCACTCATAGTTCTTTATTTTCAGATATATATTTCAGTCCCTTATTTATGTGCCGTAAGAAAAACAGAAAAACTGTACAGAAGATAAGTTAGAATCAGTCTTGAAGAAAGAAGGAAACATGCACTATATAACTGTGATATGTGAAACTTTTGTGTATATGATAAGGTAATGAATGTCACTTTATTGGAANTATATATATATATACATAGTGATCTCTAAATGTGCCATTATTACTGTATTTTTTATTTTGGAATAATCAGCTACATAAAGGCAGTTTGATATTAAGAACAAAATATTAATAATATCAAACTCTTATATAAGGGTCCTTGGAAGATAGGGAAAAACATAGCAGCTGACTTTCTAATATTTCCATTTTAGCTAAAGTGGTATTAGATTTTATAAGTACTAATAGTTATTAATATATTAGCTACAGAAATAGGTATGGTATATTATAGAAATGAGAACATCATAGAAATTTCATCATCCTAAGTAAGAAGAAAGAAATTACAATTTTTTTTCCTGAGGCCAGTGTTTCATTTATCAATAAAGGTCTATTAGAATTTTTCACGAGAAAGTAGGGCTTGGAAGACCTGATAAATATTGACTATCATTACTGAAACATGAACATTATTTTCTTAGAACAAACAACATTTCAACATTGCTTGAAAATATAGGTACATTCCACAGGAGTTAAACACAGCCCATAAGAAAGCATGTGCTTAAACCAATCATTCTCAACATAATATTTTGTAATACAAAGTTTTGACCAATGTCTAGTGCCTTGCAACTTTAGTTTGCTAAAGTTAACTGCTGTTATAATGATAGTAATAAATTAAGAAAACTTCATTTATTGTAAGGCATGCTTGGTATTTAAAGGGAAAAGTAAAGGAAGTACTCGTTTGAGGAAAAAGCAAAGTATTCAGTATGGAAAAACAATACTATTTTCTGGCATACCACAAAACTACTATAAAGGAAAAGAAACTTAGGATTCCCAAAAGAAAATGGTTTTTGGATAGAAGAGTTATATACCTGTTTATCATTTAAATATGCAATTCCAATAATAAAAATCATTGGAGAATATATATTAATAATAAAGCTCTTATGTTAAGTAGTAATACATTTATGCACTGGTTCTTAAATGTTGAAATAAATAAACTCTTTAACTCATATGTCTTTGTCAGATATGAGCAGAGAAGGAGAAAACCAATAATGAAGTAAGCAAATGCTCCTTCAAAAAATAAGCACTCTCCATTTTTTGAATATTTCCTACCAGCTACATAGATTTCTTTCTATTTGCAACTTGAGAAGTAATGAGAATATATAATACTGAAAAACAGGGAGCACTCATGGGAGGGAAAGACAGACAAGCAAATTAGTAACTTTAGGAATTGAAGGCTTTTATTGGGGGAATAAACCTGTAGATGTGGTTCTATGACTTGCTCAATAAAGTTAACGTCTTGTTACATAAAGGTTCTTGGGAAATTATTATGAACTGATAAAATTTAAGATTAAAAGAAATATATGATAGAGATTTTATTTTTTGAAGAATTTTATTTTTTTGTGTGTATGTTTTGGCTAAATATATGTAGGTACACAAAATTCATGCCTGAAGCCATTAGGGGAGAGAAGAATGTACTGGATTCCAAGGAAAAACAAGATCCTGACAGAGCTAATATCTGACAGAAATGGTTTTATTCACCTTAAGGTTTGCAGTGAAGTTCATCACATTGTATGTCCAATATTGTTTGCCAATGTCACAGATGCTGTGCTGATCATGTAGAAGTCTGTATGAGCTTGTATTTACTAAGAATTGGAGCTCAGTCATGTGTTTTATGACCCACTAAAAACTGAACATGTGAAAAAAAACTCAGAAAAATATCTTCAATAACAACAGCTACCCTGTCTTGAAAAACCGAAAAAAAAATTTTTAGATCCAAGATTAGTCATGGATCCCAACCTGTTACACTATACTTGATGAACTGTCTAGTTAGAAATTCTGCATTGCACTCTCAGATTTGGAAAGTTACTTTTAACCCATATCTAACCAATCATTCCCATCCCAAATTTCTTCTAAAAATATAAAAAATATATAAATATAAAAGAATTTCAATACTTTTAAATTATTTTCAGAACAATGGGCCTCGAATGGAGTTACATTAATATATTAGATTATGGTTAATTTTTAATAAAGAGGTTTATTATTCTCAGTAAACATATTACAAATGAATTCTTTTAAATCTCTAAAATTGAAAGTCCATTAATTTCTTTCTTTTTATATAATAATAGCAATAGGAAAAGCAATTCAGATCAGGTTCATAACCTAAAACTTTTATATATCTTTCCACTGTTATAGTGGACAGAAATAACTATTTTTGAAATAAAATCTATTTTACACAATCAAATTTTATCTATTTTAAAATCTTTTAAACAACCTTGCAAAAGGGTCATGGTCTTTTGCAAAGCCTATTTTACTCTAAAGTAATACCTGTGAGTGTTTAACGAAAATGTCAGGCATTTTCAATCCCTTTTGAACATAAAGAGAAAAAGTGCTATTTTAAAAGCCTAGTAATAATTAAGTAGAGCTCTTAAGGGCCAATTTTCAATAGACTTTTAAAGAGGAGTGCTCATTGTGCTGGATGGAACTTATAATTGTTCATAGAATATTTGCACATGAGAGTTAACTGCAATCCTCAAAACGGTGGGATGTGATTAGAATTTTCTTTTCCATATATTTGGATGCACATACATCTGAATGGTACATTTGAGAAACATGGTTATAACACAAAAATACAAAAAAAAATTCGTGGCTGGCACGAAATTTACCAACCCTTAATGAGGCATGGCTTACTCAAACTTTCGTTTGTTGCTTAATTTTTATCACTGCTGGGTCCTGTGAGGGTATTGCTTGGCAAGGCTTCTTTAGCTATAGTATGCACTTGATACCTCTCCTTGGAGTTATAATTTTTTTATGCATTTTAAAAATGCATTAAATGCAGGACAAGTGACATCTTAAAAACTGGATTAGGGATCTCTCTAACTTGGGATTGTTATTACATGTGGTACATATAAGGAAAAATAACATATCTATTATATGTCTGTCTTAAACAATTACATTCCTAATATTCATCAAAAAAGTAAAATACTATTCAATCGAAATCTGTGATAATTCTCACTTAAGTTGAATGCTCATATTTCTCATTTAGACCTTTAGCTTTTTGTACCCTGTATTTCTGTAGTTTGAATTTCTTTCCCTACATCCTGCCTTTGCCAGTTACTTCTCATCCTCTATCTATGTATTGGTGTTTTTATTTTGATTTCTCATATATAAGTGGGACAATGCCCTTATTTTACTTCCTGTATTTTTAAGGTCTGGGTGTTTGTGTGTGTGTGTTCATGTGTGTGTGTGTGTGCTTGCAGGTGCACACATGTGATAACAGGCACATGTATGCTAAGGTGTCTCTAGGGTTTAAGTGCAGTTTGAGGATTTGTTTTCAATCTCCAGGTCCCCTTCACTCTGGGACCTGGAGACTAAACAGAGCAATTCCTTTATTACCTAGTCATCCATGTTGGTAGGCCACATTTTATTTTCCAGATGTGTTACTTAATTTAGCATTTCTTTCAGTTCCACTAACATTCTGGCAATAAAAGGGATTCCTCTCTTCTATTTAAAAACAATTACTATTTTTCCTGGAATATATTTTGATTATAATCTGTCTTCAAATCCACCATACCTCCCTTCATACTTAAATGTGTGTCCTATCTTTTTCTCTCAATAAAAAAGAAAGGAAGGAAGGAAGGAAGGAAGAAAGAAAGAAAGAAAGAAAGAAA
>LOEQ01007395.1:0-11187 GCA_001685075.1 Bramus lutescens | reverse complement strand
GACAAAGGTCTGATCTCCAAAATACATAAAGAACTCAAGAAACTAGACTTAAAATGCTAATTAGGCCAATTAATAAATTGGACACTGAACTGAACAGGGAATTGTAAACAGAAGAATTTCAAGTAGCCAAAAGAAATTTAAGGTCATGCTCAAACTCCTTAGCGATCAGTGAAATGCAAATCAGAACAAATTTGAGATACCATCTTACTCCTGTCAGAATGGCCAAAATCAAATACACCAATGATAGCCTTTGCTGGAGAGGATATGGAGTAAGGGGAACACTCATCCATTGCTGGTGTGAATGCAAAATTGTCCAACCACTTTGGAAATCAGTGTGGCGGTTTGTCAGGAAAATCGGGATGGACCTACCCCAGGATCCAATAATACCACTCTTGGGAATATACCCAAGAGATGCCCTATAATACTACAAAAGCATTTGTTCAACTATGTTCATTAGTATTTGTAATATTCTGAATCTGTAAACAATGTAGATGCCCTCAATGGAAGAATGTATAAAGAAAGTGTGGCACATATACACTTTAGAGTTTTACTCAGCAGTAAAAACAACAACATCTTGAGTTTTGAATGCAAATGGATAGAAATAGAAAACACTTTATTGAGTGAGATAAACCAGACCTAAAAAGATGAATATGGTATGTATTCACTCATAAGTGGATTCTAGCCATAAACAAAGGACATTGAGCCTATAATTTGTGATCCTAGAGAAGCTAAATAAGAAGGTGAACCCAAAGAAATACATATACTTATCCTCCTGGATATTGGAAGTAGGCAAGATTGCCAGACAAAAATTGGGAGCTTGGGGGTGGGGGTAGGGTGGGGCTAAGTGGAGATGGGGAGAGAGAACGGAGAAGGGAAGGAAAAGGAGAGCTTGGTTGAATGGGAAGTTTGGAATGGAGGAAGTGTGGATACGGGAGCAAGGAAGTAGATATCTTAATTAAGGGAGCTATTTTCTGGTTGGGAAAGAAACTTGACTCTAGAGGGGTTTGCCGGTGTCATTGGAGAAGTCCCCAGCTTTTTCCTTGGGCAGCTGAGGACAGGGTGCCTAAACTGGCCTTATCCTATAGCCACGCTGATGAATATCTTGTATATCACCATAGAACCTTCATCTGGCAATGGATGAAGATAGAGACAAAGACCAACATTGTAGCACTGGACTGAGCTCCCAAGGTCCAAATAAGGACCAGAAGGAGGGGCAACATGAGGGAGGAAGTCAGGACTGTGAAGGGTGTGCACACCCACTGAGAAAATGGGACTGATCTAATGGGAGCTCACCAAACCAGCTGGACTGGGACTGATGGAGCAAGTGATCAAACTAGATTCTCTGAATGTGGCTGAAAATGAGGGCTGACTGAGAAGCCAAGCACAATGACACTGGCTTTTGATTCTACTGCATGAACTGGCTTTGTGGGAGCCTAGTCTGTTTGGATGCTCTCCTTCATAGACCTGGATGGGGGGGAACCTTGGACTTCCCACAGGGCAGGGAACCCTTAGTACTCTTTGGACTGGAGAGGGGGGTGAAAGAAGATTTGGGGGAGGGTGATGGAAATGTGAGGAGTGCAGGAGGTGAAAATTTTTAATAAAAAATGAAAAGAAAATTATAAATAAATAAAAGAATGCTTCCAAGACCTTTGAAAAGTGAGGTAACCTGAAGTAATAAATAGTTTTAAATATATTATGTTAAACATCATAACCTAACCATCTTAAATCTATGAACAACTGGCAAAATATGAGTGACTATTTTTCGTATGTTTAAAATTATAAAAGATGAAATGTCAATACTGCCTTCTGAATTTCAATCACACAATAATTTTCATTAAATTAATTCTATAAATGCCCTTTAGAATGTATTTACTCAGATATAAAATGAAACACAGATACAATGCTCCATGTAGATATGTTGAGGTCGCTGGGTTTACAGGTAAGTACTAGAAAAGCCAAGAATTTTAAACATGCAGACTTGTCCTCTTCAAGGAAGATGTATATATCTGTTTTCACCCTTGAAGCCTGGAAGTGAATGTAATTAAATTTTTTTGTGGCCTGTGCTATCTGTGGGGCCAGGCCACAGCTATATCTCTGAGAATATCATGATTATCTCAATCATTCTCCCTAAACCTTTATCTTGAGCATTGTTTTTCAATCAACAGAACCAATATTAAGATATAAAATGTGCTTTGTAAAATGTTTCAGTGTAATCATGCCTTGAGCTTTGTTGTGCATATAGGATTGAGTAAACTGTTACCAGGAAACTTTTTCTAAAATTTTACTATGCTTAAATATGTCTAAAATGAACTGCTTGATGTCATGCTCTACAAATATGAATTTTATTTCTTTGTATTCTCACAATAATTGTCACTCATCTAGTTCTGATATTTGCAAAGACTTCTACAATTCTAGACATTAACAGTCATTTCATCATATATATTTGAGTTCTTGCAACAAAGCATTTAAACTTTTATATATATATAGGAACATTATTTCATGGGCATCAGGATTTAGTCCATTTGGCATGATTCTTGGATCTTGGCATTGCACACACAGGACATGAATTCAACACGCAGTTCTAAAACAAAATCATTTTTCTTCAGCATCTAATAAAAAAACAAGTGACATTAAAAGATTCACAATTTGTTGCTGCTTCATTTAATTCTCAATTTTGACATATTAATAAATAACACAGAAGCAGATTCAAAAGGAAAATTATTTTCTTTCATATATTATTATATATTTCTTTTAATATTTTCATATATTTAGACTTATATAACTAATTTTGAAATTTGAAATCCTAGTAAAGTCATGTTCTTCATTGCCTTGCTCCTCCTGAAATACATATATTTTAAAATGTCAATTTCTGTCTTCAGAGCTGGTGCGTGAGTCTATAGACACAATGCATATGGAAAAATACCAATTTAAGATCATAATAATAAATTGTGTTTTAAGACAACAGATATTTATAGAGGAAAAATGAAAGCATAATAAAAATATCAAATCTAACGCAGAACAAACATGTTCATTAACAGAGAAAGGGAAAAGGCTTAGACCTGTTTAAGTGACATTAGTGAGATATTTCCTTTAAAGTGACAAAGAGAGATATCTACTTCTAATATCAGTATATTCATTGTAAAATAATTTAACAAAAATAATTTTTGGTGCCTTTGAGATAAAAATAACCTCTCTGTATACATTTTGTATTAACTCAAGTTATATTCTTTTATTTGTATTTCATTTTCTTTCCTCTATATGTTAATATTTTCTTTTGTGATAAAACATGCATTCTATGCTTTTAGTTGACCTTCTTCTCCGTCTATACCTATAAAAAGCATGCATTCTAAGTTAATCATTTTCAACATGTCTTCAGTTGAATAAGCTGTATTTGAGGTTTTCAGTAATGCTTTTATTTATCTATACAAATACTGTAATGATTTATCACGTTACAATGATGTAGCAAGCAGTAGTAATGGATCTAAGGTCTATGGCCTTTTAAAGAATATATGGAAACCTTTTGGATGAATGATTAATACACAGAGCATACAGAGACAGATGGTGCAAGATCTTTGACATTATACCATGTTAGTATTTCAGACCAGTGTGTTATAGAAAAAGGTCATTCAATATTAGAGACAGCCTGTAGAAAAAAAAATATGTAGCCCCACAGACAGTTGAAATAAATGTCAGAAATGTGATAGGAATACCATAACTTTTTTATTAGAGGTGATAGGTGAATATACCAGAGGCTCCTAAACATTCATATAAATGGGAGGACTTTTTGATTATTTTGTTCAATTCTTTATTCATATTCAGAACTTAAAAGGATTTATGAAAAATTTTAATTGTCAGGGGATAGTGATAGCTTTATGTGCCCATGCTCATTTTTAATAAATGACCAACTGCTAAGTTAATGATAATCTCAAAAAAGAACAGATCTAAAAAGATGGTAAAGAATATATGAATTGATAGCATTTAATCCACTTTTATGGATTAAATTGACCAATATTAGTATTTATAAATTAATGCAATTTATTTTTAAATGATAAACAAAACTAAATGATTTTGGAAACTTGGAAAAGTTAACCAAAGAGGAATATATTAGTGGAAATTGCCTAATCTGATATGAGTTTGATATACTACCTAGCAAGAAGCCTAAAGCATAAAGCCCAATAACAGTCCTTCCTAATATCCACACCTTGGCATTCAGTCTGTGAAATCTTCTTTCCAACAGTACTTTTGACCTCATTGACTTTCATGTATTAAATAGCACAGAAAAGTTAAAAATGATCTTACTTTGGAAGTTAGGAAATATGTTAGGTGGTCATCTCTTACATTGCCTCAGTGACTCTCTTTGAGAGTTCAATTATCATCCTCTGAAAAAAACCCTTCAGAGAGGTCTTTCTGGGATCTTGGGTATCTAGGTTTCCCAAGTTTGGACATGGTTGTTTTTCACATACATGTTCAAAAGACATTGCAATTTCAGTCAGTACTCTTCCTCATGAAGAACTATGAACTGGAAGAATGGGGTGATATTAAGTATATATTTGGATTAGATTGCACTTTGACAATATGTAGTACAGAAATTTTTGATAATGTCCAATAACGAAATTGATAACTAATTATTAATTAAGAATATGCAAAGAGATATTTAAATATGGAAAAGATGGAAATTTCTCAGAAATAAGTTTTTATAGACAGAGTCTTGATATGAAATAAAAGATGAACAGAAGGTTTTATTATAAAGAAGAGAACAGTGTTTACTACTGAGTTGTGTCTACTCTAATTTATATTCTGCATGGTTTTTCATATAGAATTGCATTTGCAATGAGAAATATTTATCAAAGCAGTGTGCCAATTTATTCTTGCAGTTGATTCATTGAAAGTTTATTCTCAGCTTATGAAAGATTATGCCATTATGACAAAATTCCTTGTTGATACAATAATCAAATGCTATAGCAAATTGGTGCTGAAAGAAGAATTTGATGGAATTATCAAATGTACTCAGCCAAAATTGTAACACAGTCCAATCAATAGCTTTCATTCTGCTTTGTCATTTAAGTTCATTTGTACTAAATGGATGGAAAAACGGGAGAAATGAATGAGAAAAACATTTTGGCTATTTATTAGCAATTTCTCATCATTTTACTGGAGAAAAACTTCATAAATTATCCAATATTAGTTTTAATATTCTTCAAAGCTCAACATAACAAGCAAACCTAACAAGTAAACATAGTACAAGCATAATTACGATATTATATTAATCTGATCTGAATGCAGCGGCATGAAACATCATGTCCATGAAAAGCCTGCATTCTGAAGGTTCAAGTCCATTAAGTGGGGCATGGACATAGAACAGGCAAACCAGGAATGAATTACCTGCTAGTGTCATCCGAATGGCAGTGAAAACGGAGCAGATGCCTAACAAAGAGAAGTCACTTTCTTGAGTATGTAGCCATAACTGGTACCAACCAGATCCTTGGGTTTCAGCTCGTTTAGTAGAATAGAAGAAAGCAGTTTATATCAATGTTTGTTATCTAACTTATTAAGCCCTTTTCCTCCATGAACTTGGTGTAGGGCACTGTGGAGGACAGTAGCAGTATACGGCTGGAAGGAATATATAGACTCCTCCTGGTGTAAATTGTCATTCATATGATAGCTTTATACCTCCTCTGGTTTTGTGGTGAATAAGCCAAATGGTGAATTACTGATCCAAGACCGTGGAAGATGATAATTATCTGGATATATAGAAGATGTCTGCTTTATATGGGCAAATGTCATGCTCCAATTTAATTTGCAGTGAAATACAGATTTACTCCGTATTATTGAGACCAAAAATTCTAAATATGTTGTTATACAGATCCCTTTCAATAATAAATATTTATATGTAAATAGTCATTTGCTTAGGCCATTAATTTTTACTTTAATGTCACAAAACAGCTTATTTCTTTCAGATTATTGTTTTAAATTTATGCTTTTATGCAGTATTATATAAGCAGAAAAATCTTATGCAGAATAATGAAACCCTTCTATTTGAATTGCCATACATATGGGCTATATGAAAGTAAAGTTACTGGGTGGAAGTGCCAATTTCAGAAAAGGACATATTTCTGAGTTGCAACTGTGTGGCATTCTTAATCCAGATGCAGAGAGAAAATGTGGACAGGAATTCCAGAAATGACTATAATATATACAAGTACAAATGTTCCCATAATCACTGTAGCTTAGAAACTGAGTTAGTCATGAAGAACTAAGCCACATAGTTTTCAAAAACACAGTAACAATTATTTTTGTGTGGCAACATTTCCAGTCATTCACATATTTCTTAAGAAATACTTAAATATCACAGAAGAAAATCTCTTTTGAGTCTAAAGGAATTTCTTTTTCTTGTCACAGCTGCTGAAAAGAGCACAGGACACTGCCTATTGTTCACTATCTGGAAAACCTAGGTTTCCTTCTTGAATGCTTGTTTGGATTTGAACCAGCACTTGTTTATATTGTCTGCCTATAAAGACAAAATGTAAAATTGTCTCACCTGTGATTTCTGAATTCTCAGAAATGCACTAATAAATAATAAACATAGTCCTAATAATATCATCTCTTCATTACACATTAGTGATACTGATAAAATTTTTATAGAAAAAATTTCAAGATTATTGTCTCAAAATTACTTTTTTGTGACATGACTTAGTTATCATTAACAATGAAAAAGTTTAAGTAATTATTGAAACTTTAAAACATGTTTATCAGTGTATTTCTAAAGCTTAACACTGAATCTTTCTTAAATAATATCAAAACTATCAGAAGACAACTTGTATTGAACCATGACTTGGTTACTTTCTTATTGCTGGGAAGAGACACTGTGAACAAGGCAACTTATGAAGATAACATTTAACTTGGATCTTGCTTACAGTTTCAGAGGTATAGCCCATGACCACCATGGTAGGGGTCATGCCAGTAAGCAGGCAGGCATGGCTGTAGCATGGGGCTGAAGCAGATAGTTTACTTCCAATGGCATGGCTATGAGTCAAGGTGGTGGGGATGGGGAGAGAAAGTGAGAGTCTAATTGAGAAATGGTGCACATTAGAAATAGCAAAGACAATCAATCCCTGGCAACGTATCTCCTTTAACAAGGCCACACCTACTAATCCTTCACAAACAGCTTCAACAATTGCAAGCCAGGTATGAAAATATGTGAGTCTAGGGAACCTTGCTCGTTAAAAGAACCACAACTGTATATAAAGTGACTCTAAGATGTCTTGTTACTATTATTTTGTCATTTTAAAATTTGTTATAATAAACATCTTATCTTATTTATTATTAGACATTTAAAAATGGAACACTATCATTTGGATATTACAAAGTCACTAAGTTATCAGAAACAAAGTTTTAGAGATGGCTTAGTGAATGAAACCATTCCAGTACAAGGACAAATGACCTGTCATGCTAACATGTGCACACATGTATTCTATATAACACTTGTACTCATCAACTCACATATGCATATTTGTGAACAATTTACACCCTCATGCTCATTCAAGCATGTGCACTTATATATCTTTACTCACACATGAAAAATAACATATATCTCAAATTGCAAGGCACACATACTCATATACACATAGACTGTTCCACCTACCCACACAGGCACATATGTGAACACTCATATTATCACACACTAACATTTACACAATCACATATTCATGTACACATTCACATATATCCACTTACATATGCATGCAATGGCACCTTTAGACATGTATTTATACATCTTTTATTCTTCATCAAAACATACAGTCAAATACTCTGGAACTCACTTCATAAAACAGCACATGTAACATATCAAACAAATGCATAGCTTTGTACACACAAGCATACTAACACATACAGAAATTATCACCATAACCCACCCATGTATGCTCAAATGCACACATGCAGACAATATCTTTTTCACACACTTGCTTTACCACTCAAAGATCAACTCATATATGCAGATTTTCACACAGCACTCTGAGACATCAAGTACACACTCACACATCTATATGTCTTACTTACACATTAATATATCAATACAAATGCACATAAAGCACAAATGTTCATGCAAGCATACATGGACTTACATAATCACTCAGTAGTCAAATGGTCACAAATTCAGAAATTTACTCAATTATAATCATTCACATTCATGTGTTCACTCACATATGTGTACACATATTCAACAAGACACTTGCACACAGATTAATACACATTCAAGTCTACTAAAAACACACATACTTCATTGAAAACTAATATAGGTATACATTTAAGTACAAAAATGCTCAGACATAAACAAACTTATACTATGAAAATTCTACACACTGAAACACAAACATAAATATATACACTCCTATGCATATATGACCTCATGAAAATGTATGCACTCTTTCACATATATGTAAAGACTCATGACTGTACCTTCTTTACAGACCATACACATGAATATGCACCTTTTCACTCGTATGCAGAAGTCACAAAGCACACATGCACACTAAGTCATTGGCATGTATGCACTTAAATACATGTCAAATATATGTAAGCACTTACATACACATCCAAATCCACATAAATGGACACCCTCATATACCTATGTATTCATGCTCACTAATATCCAGTATCACACTAGTTCTCCTTACCCAGTCAGAGGGTAAGGAGAAAACCAAAAAGAAATAGAAAAGAAAATGATTTCCTTGGTTCTGAGACAGTCTCCTGCTTCTTCATTTGGACTTCAGATCTTCTGATTTACAGATTTAGGACCATGACATTACACAAGCTCCTGCATTCATCCTTTAAGCTGATGAGTCACAGACTTGATACTGTGGATCACGACATGGTTTCCTTGGATTACAGGTGCTTAAGAAGCTGTCTAGCAAACAGCATCACCAGATTTCTAGCACTGATGGCCACATAACACAGTTCTGCTCATAATTTTTTTCCCTTGGCTATTATTCTACATTTTTTCTATCTGTCTATTTTCTATTCCTAAATCTTGTTTGTGTATCTGTCTTTCAACAGTCCAGAGGTCATTTATCTATCTCTATGAATAACACTGACTAATTTCTAGTCTATTTCAAATGGCACAAAGTTCACTTTGAAATTATGGGAAATTGATATTGAGATTTTAAAGTACTTCTCTGTTTTTCTCATTTACTGTTTGATTTAATGTGTATGTGTTGGCAAAATACTTAGGTTTTTAAAAATATAATTTATAATCAGTGTCATATATTGAACAAAATTACAGAGAATATAAGCCTATTATGGATATGAGAGTCTGAGATTAATTTTAAAATTACATTTTATGTCTAGTTAGTTTTCAAGCTTCTTGTTTTTATTATAATTTTCATATAATAGTGACTTATAGGAAGTGACAAAAGATTTACTTCATAATATACCACATTAATCAGACTTGAATATGGCATACTATGATTCATAAATATATGTATCTCTGCTTATAGGTCTATTTGTTCTATGGTGTATCATTTGTTGCAATATCTTTCAAGTATGATTTTCAGATAGTCTCAAGATGTAGTTCAGTGATTATTTATTTTTTGAACAATTTTATAGTAGTAATATATAAATTTTTAATTAGTTTTTAATAAACTTTTTAAAAATTAGTAATATAAAAATTTCTAAAAAAATATTTGAAAGTAGAATAGGTAATTTTCTATTACTGTGGTAAAAACACCCAGACCACGACCTCTCATTGGAGAGTTTATTTGACATAACGGTTCAAATGGGATAAGACTCCATAATGGTTGGGACATATGGTGACAAGTCACAGCAGAAAGCCAAGAGAATGACTCTCTTCCCTTCAAACAGAAGGAAGAGAGTGTACAAGAAGTAGGTAAAAAAAACTGTAAATACTCAAAGGAAGTTCCACTTCCCATAGGTTTCATAACCTGAGCAAACAGAGACACCAACTGGGGTCTAAGTATTCAAGTATCTGTGTCTATGGAGCAATCTCATTCAGCCCACCATAGCACGATATATACTATTATGTATTGTTTAATGTTTTCCTGAGGGAAGAGCATAGTAATTAGCTATCCAAAACCAAAAATAGGTAGATTTTTAACTATAAAAATATAGTTAGCTTTGAAAATATGCAACAAGTAACATTATACAGACTGATGAAGTTTTATATATGTGTGTGTGTGTGTGTGTGTGTATGCATGCAATAGCAAGTAATGGAGTAAAAAGCCATGGATTTGTAAGAGCAACACATGTATGTGGAGGATGTGGAGGAATAAAATGGAAAAGGTATAATATAATTGTATTTTTCAAAAGTAAAATATTATTTTAATATGATAAAGGACTTGGAAGATTGCTGATTCATTAGGAGCATTTCTGCTGTTGCAGATGACCCTCACTAGTGCTCATATGGTGGCTTATAGTCAACCACCACGCCACTTTAATAGATTCTGATGCTGTTTTATCTCTGCAGTCATGCACCTGGTACACAAACACTACGATGTCGAAGTATTTGTAAACTTAAAACAAAAATAAATCTTAAAAGTACTTTAAATGCAAAAGGTGTTTCTTGCATCCTATTTCTTATTTGTAAATTATTATTCTAAAATATTTTAATTGTTATTGATGAGGACTTACTGAGTGTAAATAGCTGTATTATTTTATTATTGTTCCTTTTTCCTAAGTATAGATTAACTTTTATTCAAAACAAGACTGGAATAGAAATAATTTAAATCATTTTAAGACTAAGCAAGTATCTAGTTTGGTAGAGTACTTGACAAATACTAATGAAGCCCTAGATCCCATTCCTAGCACTTGGTAAAATATAGAGTTATGTCACATTTCAGTACAAATCCAGCCTGGAAGATAATAAACTACCTTATTTAATTAAGTACAAATTGATTTTTTTGTTATTGTCTGAGTTAGAGTTACTATTGCTGTAATAATAGACTATGACCAAAAACTTGGAGAGGAAATGGTTTATTTGGTTTACAGTTCTATATTGTAGACCGTACAAAATGAAGTCAGGACAGGAACTCAAAGGGAGCCAGAACTTGAATGTAGAAGCTGATGCAGAAGCTGTGGATGGGTGCTGCTTGCTGGATTCCTCCCCTATTTTTTTCATTCTTCTTCTTCTTCTTCTTCTTCTTCTTCTTCTTCTTCTTCTTCTTCTTCTTCTTC
>LOEQ01007394.1:65174-83158 GCA_001685075.1 Bramus lutescens | reverse complement strand
CCCATTAGCTCAGGCTTCTTATTAGCTCTTGTAGCTTATATTAACCCATTATTCTTATCTATGTTAGCTGCATGGCTCAGTACCTATTTCAGTGGGGCAGGTCACATTCTGTTTCTCTGGTGGTCTGGGCAGGACTTCGGGAAGAGCTTCCTTCTTCCCAGAATACTCCTGTTCTCATTGTCCCGCCTCTACTTCCTGTCTGGTTGTCCCACCTATACTTCCTGCCTAGCTAACTGACCAATCAGCATTTATTTAAAACATAATTGACAGAATACAGAATTGTCCCACACCACCCAAGCACTGTGAGGGTGGAGATAGGAGGGTCACTGGGGCTCACTACCTACCAGATGAGCTCTGTGCCCAATGAGAGGCTCTGTCTCAAAGGAATAAAGTGGAGAATGATAGATAAGGACACCCAACAACCTCTTCTGATCTTCCCTCCAGTATCTGCCCCAACCCCACACACATGCACATATATTATATATAAAAACATCACGCACACACACACACACATACAGTGAAACAAAATACCCAACTTTACATAAGCTAGCTCATAGCAAATCTGCCAGCCTATGCTGCCAAATGTTGCCCCTCCTGTAATTCATACTCATATAGCCAGAATCAACACCTCTCCCCACGCCAGCCTGGCCAGATCAGATTGGCTTCCTGGACCAGTGTTATTTGCCCATTTACACCTCTAAACCTGAAGCTAGGGGTCATTTGAACTCATCCTAGCTTGTCATATAGTAATTTCCTCTCAGGGACAACATTCTAGTGTGGTGATATGATGTTATTCTCTTTGGACTCTTTTGAGGGGCTCCCCACCCAGCTCGCAAATAAATCACACATGCAAAGGCTTATTATTATTTATGAATGTCCAGCCTTGACTTGGCTTGCCTCTTGCCAGCTTTTCTCAACTTATATTATCCCAACTACCTTTTGCCTCTGGGCTTTTATCTTTCTCTGTTTCTGTATACCTTTATTTCCTCCTTTCTCTGTGATTTGCTATGTAGCTGGGTGGCTGGCCCCTGGTGTCCTCCTCTCCTTGTTCTCTTGCTGCTTGTTCTCTCTCCTCCCAGAGTTCTTCTGTTTATGCTCTCTGCCTGCCAGCCTTGCCTATCCTTGCTCCTGCCTCGCTATTAGCCATTCATCTCTTTATTAGGACCATCAGGTGTTTTAGCCAGGCAAAGAATCACAGCTTCACAGAGTTAAACAAATGCAGCAGAAACCAAAGTCACACACCTGAAAATAATATTCCCCAACACCATTCCCTTGTCTAAGTCAGCTCCATCTATTGGGCAGGTTCTTCTACTCTTGGATTTCAGTAGTGGGGATCAGAGCTGTTATCTACCCTCTGGAAGAACTGCTTCCATTGCAAAGAGAAAGGAGCTGGTATCTGTATCCAGCATCAACTGCTCAGGTTCGATTCCTTTCCCATACAAAAAGCCTGTTGAGCTCAGAATACTGAAATTCATCCTGGGTGTCAATTTTTTACAGGATCATGAACAAGCTAAAGTTAGTTCAGAACACACTGGGCATGAAAAGCGATGACAGAAAGAAGTAAATACATTCAGCCTGGCCCCTTCTGAAGCTGTCATTCCCTGAAGGATGCCAGAAAGCAAGCACTAATCTAGACTGAAGACACAGCCTGCCTAGTCCTTAGCGGAAGGTCTTTGAAGGCATTATCTAGCTGCTAGTTCCTGTCAGATTTCCTCCTTCTGGGCCCTTCATGATGTGATCAGCCTTTGCCACATACTTGGCTCCACCAAGTCTCCTCTTCCATGATGGACTGAAACCCTCGGAGACCACGAGTCGAAATAAACCCTTCTTCCCTTAAGTCGCTTCTGCGGGGTGTGCTGCTCACCATGATGTAGAAGCCACTAATGCACAAGGTAGCGTCAGTTAATTACCAATCCCCCGTATCAAGGCTGAGCATGGTATCCCACCATAAGGAATAAGCTCCAAAAAGCTAGTTCATGCACCCAGGATATGTCCTGGTCCCACTGCCGGCCCCCCAACAGACCAAGCCACATAACTGTCACCGACATTCGGAGGGCTTAGTTCAGTCCCATGCAGCCTCCCCAGTTGTTCATCTACAGTCTGTAAGCTCCCACTGTCTCCAGTCAGCTGTCTCTGTGGTTTTCCCAATCGCCTTTATCAGAAATCTTTAAAATGAGAAAAATATTTGTGTCAGAGGAAAGAAAAAAAAAGACACTTGAGAGAGATACACAAAGAACATTTGTTCCATTTGGACATTGTGGGATGAGGCAGAGGTAGACACCCATCTGGAAATGTCTAGGGAACAAGGAGGAAGACAGAAAGATCTCTACTGCTGCAGTGACCTGTGCACCTTGGGTCCTGGAACCCTGGCTCGAGGCAGAAAGGGAATGGAGAAAAGACAGACCACAGACACACAGAGAATGAAGTTGAAGCTGCTACCCAGAGCCTCAATGTGTTTATTTTGTACAGCAGGGGGCGGGGTTAGCTGGCCCCAGTAGAGCTCTCTAGTAGCAAGCTGTAAACATCCACAAGGAGGAAGTGCAATTGCTAGTCCCTGATCAATCCTTACTCATACTTTGACTCCCAAGGAGAGTTCCTCCATTCCTTTTGAGCCTGGCCCATCAGCTTTGCCAATTTCTCATGAACCAATTGGAGTCTTAGAGTCCCCAACAAACTGTGCCCATGTCAAAATACACGTTCACTCAGGACTTCACTCAATCAAGGCTCCCTCTGATCCCTATACATTGGAAAGGGTAGAGGGCTAAAATGTAAAGGCAGCTGATCACTTGTGACTCAAGGTGACAGACACTGTGTTGGTAAAGCTTGTGGAGACCAAAGATGAGCTACAAGGACTTGTAAGGAGCTAGCCAATACAAGGACACAGGAAAGGTAAGAGGTTAGTAAAGTGCTTTATTCTGATATCAAAACTCCCATCGTCTTATTGTAAACAGAAAACATTAAGGAAGTATGCAGTGAATACTTGGGTTCCCTCTACCCTCCAGACAAACACCATAAACATCTTGAGGTCACCTCTTGTCTTAGATAGGGTTTAAGTGCTGTAAAGGGACACCATGACCACTGTAACTCTTCTACATTTAACTGGGGCCGGCTGACAGTTCAGGGGTTTAGCTCTTTACCCTCATGGTGGGAAACATGGTGTCTCGCAGCAGACATGATGCTGAAAGGTAGCTACATCCAGATCCTAATGCAGCTGGAAAAGAGAACAACACTGGGCCTGGCTTGAGCTTCTGAACTTCAAGCGCACCCCCCTAGTGACACACTTCCTCCAACAAGGACACATCTCCCAATAGTCCCAATCCCTATGGGCCTATGGGGCCATTTTCTTTAAAACCGCCACACCACTAGACTTTTTCTATGCCTATCTTAGAGATATTTGCTTCTGGTAGTTGTAAGTTTACTTTCAATGGTCTCTAATAACTTTGGTTTGGGAAGTTTTTCACTGCTACTTTTAATTTTTTGAGCAGTCGTCCTATTTTTTGCCCAAACCAAAGTTCACATGGACTGCTAGACTTCTAGCATTCTTTGAAATCTTTTGCTGTTAAAAAGAACCTTCTTTCCCACTGTTGAAAGGACACAGGCAGGAAGCTGACTCCAGACCTTTGCAGGTGGAGCTTCGGGGAGGCTTTTGTATAGGAGATGCCAGGATGTGTTTGAGGACAGAACCAAGAGAAAATTGGAAGACAGCACAAAAAAGGTTGTAGATTTTGGAGGCCATGTGGGGTTAAAGCATGTGGGGCTCGGAGCTTCTCTGAAGCCACAGACAGCCCGGTGAGGATTCGACATAGTCAGCTTGTTACATAAGATCACGCATGGCTCTGCCTCCGCCTTCACTTTTTGGAGACTTGATTTCCTGTCAGGAAACAAGGTGTCACCAAGGGAGCTGTCTTCACAAAGCTGCCTTCAGGGCTAATGAGATCACAACTTCTGAGTTCCTCTGAGAAGCAGGCTACCTAGATTCGAGACAAATATTACTCTAATCCTTTTTGAAGAGGAGCCACGTGGCTTCTTTGCTTCCTGTAGTCCTGGCTCCAGGGGCTCTAGGCTGTTTCCATCTCCTTCGTTTTCCATCCCTCCCAAGGGCCTCTGTGTCTATTCTTGCTTCCCATATGTGTCTTAAATCAGCACCCTCAGAATGCAGCCCCTGTTACAGTCCAAACTGATATGGAAACCTCCAAACATCAAAGTCCTGGAGCTGGCACTTGAGCAATCCTAGTGGGTATGCCCAACAGATTCCTCGTGGGCACTGCCTGGGGGTTTTGTTTGTTTTTGTCTGTTTAAGCATCATCACCATCTCCTCCAATGGCTGCACTTTGGATAGCTTTGTTCTTAAAAAGAACACCCAAGCAGTGCATGACTAGAAGCAAAGGAAATGGCAGGAGTCTTCCGGGCTGCACATCAGTATCCCTTGGCATTTCAGAGCCCCAGGGAGCATCATGCCAGGGGCTCAGTGAAGTGACATTCATTAAGTCATGTGTACTGGTGCACCTGTCAGTTTCTCTGAGACAATGCTAAGGAAAAATAAAGAAAGGACCAAGCTATTCCGCAGCCAGGAGTACCCTCTAGTGTTCAGTTAGAGGCCTGAATTCCAATTACAGTTCACAAACCAAATAAAAGCAATAGGAGGATGTGTGTAATTACAAAGGGGATTGCTCCACTCTAGCAGGTTGCGCTTGGCTGCACTGACCTAAGTTTCACACGGAATGACCTTTTCCTTTAAAAGTGTTGGGGGGATGTGGGGGGATAGTTGTCCTTCACTAAAAGGGCAAGATTCTGTCTCCATGAATCCTCAGACTCCACACTCCAGTGAGGTCCTTATATTCCTCTCTCTGCCCTGCCATATCGCTCCTGTCTCCACCTCCCTAGTGCTGGCATTAAAGGTGTGTGACTCCCAAACATTGGGATTAAAGGTGTGAACCACCACCTGGATCTGTTTCTAGATTGATCTTGTGCAGCCCAGGGTAGCTTTGAACTCAAAGAGATCCGTCTGCCTCTGTCTCCTGAGTCCTGGGATTAAAGGTGTGTGTGTGCCACCACTCCCTGGCCCCCAGTGGCTTAGCTTTGCATTCTGATCCTCAGACAAGCTTTACTTATTAAAATACAAATAAAATATCACTCCATCTCCACTTTTTGTCTAAAATAAAAAGAAGGCTATAACTAATATAAGAAAAACTATATACAATAAGTARAATAACTATATACAATATATACAGGCAATAAATGCATCAACAATGTCTAGTCCATTTGTATTTGACAAATTCAGAGAAAATACTTCATATCTATCCTATCTTGGTGAGTCCAAAGTCTTGTACCTAATTAACTTTCTATCATAACTTGCTTTCTGTATCTGTTAAACAAGGAAAACTATAACAGTCTAGTCTTTGACTCCCTCAGAGACCCAAGAAGGAAATAATATTAACTGAGTAAGCAGGAAGTGCATGCAAGTGACTTCCAAAAAGTCTGAGAAATGACAGAAGCAGCTGGCTGCCTGGACAGTCACCCAAGGTTCCTCTGTAATGCTGAGGCATCCATCTTCAGCCTACAGGCCTAGTATATCCACTAGACCTTTCTGTGAAGCAGGATATTCTGAAGGGCTGTCTCTCCTTGTCTTGACAATGTTTGGAGGTCACTTTTTTTTCCAAGCTTGTCCAATTAGGACAGCATACTGCCAGCAGTCAAAACAGGGGCATTTTGTTTCCCAGTGGCTTACTTTTGCCGCAAAGAAACTAAACTCCATGTGGAGTTTCTTCAATGTCCATCATCTTCTCTGAAGTAGATTGGTGCTGTCAGGAGCAGATGCGTCTCACTTCAGGTTGAACCCCAAAAACAAACAAACAAAAAAGTAGAGAAAAAGGTCTCTCTCTAGTGGTTGGCAGCTTTGCTTTTCTGATCTTCATCTTGAACCCCAATATCTGTCTCTGGGTTTCTATTATTCATGCTATACTGCAGTCCTACAATTTGAAGGCTATGGTTTGAAGTTGAAGAGTTCAAGGCCAGCCTGGTGTATATAGTAAGACCCCATGGGACTGATAAACACACACTTTGTTGCCATCATTGTAACTGAGAAGTAACATGATGATATAATGGAGTATCATGAAGTAGCTTCAACTCTGGACATGTACAAACCCCAACCAGGCAGGAAGATGTAACGATAACTGTGTTACAGCACACAGATCAGGATTTAAGGGAGGTTTTATCTATTGCTTTTCTATTTTGTCTCAAATTACTTTTAAACACATATCTAAATTGAAACAAAGTTTTCATGTTTGTAAGACCTTTCAAAATCAAACTAAGTAATTAAATGACTCTTAGTTTCTGATTTGAAGCCAAATGATCATTTTAAAGCTTTTATTTATAATGCCAAGAATTCTATTTATTAGGAATTAAGACACAATAAGTGAACAATACAGAAAACTTATCAGAAGCACCGTGGATTATATGAATATGAGTTGAATCATATGAGTATCAAGGTGAGTAAAGGGATACAAATAAATTTGTGGATAAAGTTGAAAATCATCAGAACCATGTGCCCATCACTTTTAGCCACATGGTTCAGAAATAAATTTAATATGTTGCCTATTATTGAAGATTAAGGTTTGTTCTCATTTTTTTGTGAAGTTCCTGGACATCCAAACTTTTTATGGTGACAAACTTTGGAGGTAAGAAAGCTAGAATTGGAGCTGTGAGATGGCTCAGTGAGTAAAGGTACTTGCTGTCAAACCTGAAGACCAGAGTTTGATTCCCAGGACTCATATGGGAGAAAGAGAAACTGAAATTGTTCTTTGACCTACACACACACTACACACACACACACACACACAGTAGCATATATGCACATATGTACTGTGTGTATGTGTGTGATTTTAAGAAGAAAACTGAAAATACACAGACCTGATTCTTGGCGTTTATGCTCAGAAGACCTTCCTACAGTCTTCAGCAACTCATCTGGTCTTGCAGAAGGGTTTGCAACAGCAGAGGCCAAGTAGCCACAGTTAAGTGGCTGTCTGAAAAGCAGCTCAATAATGGACAGGTTACTTTTGTGTTACTATGCCAATGCCTGACAGGAACAACTTACAGGAGGAAGGGTCTGTCTTGGTCCAAAGCTTAGAGGGTTCTATCGATTATGGGGGAAAAAAAGTACACAGAGCAGCTCAGTTAATGCTAGCAAGAGTTCGTGGCAGAAGCTCTCATCACAGTGGACCAGGAAGCAGAAGGCAAGGCTTGAACAAGGGGCCTTCAAAGGCCTGCCTCTAGTGACGTACTTCTAGCCGCTAAACCCCACCTCCTACCAGTTCTACGGTCCCTCAGAATAGTGCCACCAACTAAGGAACAGACATTCAAATTGTGAGGGGGATACTGGCTCAAAACATAGCAATGTCTTTAAGGAAGTGTCAATAACATACGGTGAATGATTTGCTACAGATAAGAATTCGAGGTAGGGACTGGAGATATGACTCAGCGGTTAAGAGCACTGACTGCTCTTCCACAGGACCCGGGTTCAATTCCCAGCATCCACATGGCAGCTAACAACTGTCTGTAACNAGAGGTTAGAGGGTAGGGGGCTGAGGCTGAGCGAAGTGAGTGGCATGCCTTTGTGAAGATGGCACAGTGGAATCAGTGCTTTACGTACAAACCAATCAAAACCAGTCAAGGGGCTGGAGAGATGGCTCAGCGGTTAAGAGCACTGACTGCTCTTCCACAGGACCTGGGTTCAATTCCCAGCATCCACATRGCAGCTAACAACTGTCTGTAACTCCAAGATCTCACACCCTCACACATACATGCAGACAAAACACCAATGCAAATAAAATGAAAATATTTTTTAAAAAGCTGTCTATTGATAAAAATATAAACATATCATTTGATATGACTTGGGATATAATATATAGGTTTAATGCTTTTGACCTTTGTATCCCAGATGACTTGAAGTCATCAAAAGATTTGTATACACGCTTACCCTTCATTGAGCAATCAGTTGTGATTAGATCTATAATATTGACAGGATCCTTTTATTTTTTGAATATCTAGAACTGGTTGTACTGTTTTTTTTGGGAACTGTATGAGGAAATTCATTAAATCAACATTCAGAATTCTGTTGCCAAACAATATTTTCTAACTAGAGAGAAACATGCTGTGATCCTGTTTCACATCTGTGGAGAACAATAATCCCATTAGATCCTTTGAAATTCTGCAGGCATTTGTTTCCTCATAGCCCTATAGGATAGAAAACTCCAATGTCAAAAATATGGAAAGATCCTGGAGACTCACTTCCCTTATTTTTACCTAGTTTTCATCCTTCATGCCAATGACTTTTTTGAACTTCTGTAATTCTGTAATTAATGAGAGATGACCCTGGGACTAATATGTACTTTGCATTTTTAAAGAATAAGTGATATTCTGAGTAGTGTTGATGAATTTTCAAGACAAACAGTAGTTTCTGTGTGGAGTGGCACCAAAGGACTCAGGTTTTTCTGTGTCCAGGCAGTATCACACAGAGAGAAACAGAGAGGCCCTGTGCCCTTGGCCTGGGTCCCTCACATTGTATTGATTCCTGACAATGACAGTATCACTTCCTGTCATGATCACCAGTAAGACGATTTGCTGATAGTTTCCTAATTTGTATTTTCAGACAGTACTCTCTCTTATCTTGGTTTTAGGTTGTGACTTAGTTTAGCTGACATCCTCATTTGAATGCACTTACTGTAACTCAAGCAATGGAGATTAAACCCCCTTCCCAGCTCTCTGCTTGCTCCTCTGACCTAGCTCTTCCTAAGACAGCACTCTCTATAAAGACTTCTCTGGTAACTTCACACACAGCCTCTCACTGGGCTCCTTCAGGGTCCTGCTTCTTTGCTTCCCAGGCTTTGTTGACTCTTAGAGGTGCCATTGTTATCTTTCATAACAAGATGATGAACCCAAAGATTCTTTTAAAACCCAATATTATTGAACTAATAAGCAAATTACTAAGAAATTTTCTAGACAAATACTGAAGGAAAGACATTTTGTGTCTTCCAGGAATCAAGTGGTAGTGTCTTAGCATGAAGTCAGTAGGTATAACTGAGTGCTGCCTTTAGGATCACACCATGGAGCTTCAGGTAATATCTGGAGTGAGGGCTGGAGAAAGCGAAGAAAAGAACATTCCTTGGACTGCACTCGTGATTTAAAAGAACTGAACATACTTCATACCAGACATTTTTCAAAAAGCAAGTATGTGCTGCTCATGGTAGTATATGTGTTCAGGTCCCTGCTCAGTTCCAGGTGACATACTGAGGCCCCCAAGAGAAAGCATTGAAAGCTTGATTCATTCTCTCCATATACTTTGACAAAAAGTCAACAAACACAAACATCACAATTGATATTTATATCACTTATTGTTTTATTGTTTGAGAACCGGCTACATATATAATGTTTAATCAGTCCTAGAACCAACATACATTACCAATTTATTCTGAAAACTTCATTTATTTTCTTTTTAATCCCTTTGAATCTTCTTTACCACTTCCTGTAGGTGTTTGCGTGTAGGAACAGCTACTGCTCTGTGAAAAGCCTATCAGAGACCACATTCCTGAACTTACTTTTCCTCCTCCAGGAGCTAACAGTTGCCACTAGCTTCTCAACTGTCATTGGATTTTATGAGCCTTTACGGTCCATGGGTCTTGTGTATGTATCACGGATGCTGTGGATTTATGCAATGGCCTTGTCATGTTCACTAGATGATGTTTTACCTCAAATGTTTACACTTCTGGCTCTTGTAGTATTTCTGTTCCCTCCTCCATGATGATCCTTGGTATGTAGAGGGAAAGAATGTGATGTAAATGTTCACTTAGCGATGAGTATTCTGCAGTCTCTTATTCTCTCACATTTACTAGTTGTAGGTCTCTGTTTCAATTTCCATCTACCACAAAAAGAAATTTCTCAGTTGACAGATGCACTCTTCAATAGGTAGGAAGATAAGAAAAGAAGGGGTGATTAAATAATGTGTCTACTTAGCAGAATAATATCATGAAGTTCTCCTTTAGGGTCTAGGGCCTAGCTAGCCACTCTCTTTAGCCCATTGTTGTACCAGTCATGTATTCCATGGTATAGAGGAAGCTTTCAATTCACTCAGAAAATGATTGGTCACCACCATAACCTTTGTGCGGTTACACTAGTTCTCCTATCTTGCTGTGCCTCCTACTGTAGCTTCCAGGGTTGACAGCTGACTAGATTGGTAGAGATTTTTCTCCCTGGAAAGATAGATAGAACCATCAGGAACTATGAAAGGTAGACAGAAAGGACGATGCTTCCGGATCCATACCAGACTGATTTCCTCACATTCTATTGTTCAAGTCAATGACATCTGCAGTCATAGGACCATGCCATCAAATTCCAGAGCATAGCTAAGTGCAGTGCCAATATTATGTGCTGTTTGGGGAGTGTCTATGTGACCCCACTGAGTAACAAGTCAAAAACAGGCAACCCATACCTGGCACTGGGCCATTTCATAGATAGCCTATGGTATGTAGGAGAAGCATCATCCCTCCATTTATTCTTCTGAGGCTGGAACACCGCTTACTTATTTTTCAGGCTTTAAAAAGTGCGATAGGACTTGAGACCTGATATTTTCAAGGGCATGCATTTCCTTACTTTCAGCATTAGCCTGAGTGAATAGACAATGAAGAAACTATTCCCTATCTGTGATGAAGCATGTGTGAACTTCTGAGAATGTATTCTATTCCATAGAAACCAATTTTAGTTTATAATGAATGTTACGGAATTTCATTATTTACTCAGGCTTAGAATTACACAAGAAAATCTGGATTTGGAATTCAACTCTGCAGCCTGTTCCATTGAAATGAAATGATGTTCAATTCATAGTTTATTGTAATGAATTTAAGGTTTGGAAGAGAAGGAAACTAATCCTTGAGATGTGGCCTTAAATTGTGTAGTTTAATATTCATCCTTTGAGTGAGTTATGGAATAATGTTTCATAGACCAGGTTTTCTCCTCAAACCCTGATTTGCATGCGTAATCAGCAGGAAGCCTCCCTTTGCCAAAGCTCCAGCGCCACCATTCAGTCCAAGACTCTGCCTTTGCCCTGCCATGTTCACAGAATCCCAATGTATGCAGTTGAAGTTCTAGTAACAGGCTAGAGATATTAATCTGTTTATTATGGGTCTGAGTTATGTTCCCTGGGGATACTTGTCATGCACACATTTCAACTCAGTCATCCCTGAGGAGTCGTTAAGTCTGTGAGTGACAGCTACAGAGCAGCCTGTACCAATCCATGCCAGTCATCTCCATGGAGCAAGCAGGTGGTAACAGCATAAGTGAGCCATAGAGAAAGAATATAGTCAGGCTGAGATTTGAATATGGATTTCTGATCATCACTCCTAGTCACATTTTAGAATTTTCAGTGAAAATTCTACTGCTTTTTTTCCAAATAAATTCTTAGTATATATTAATTGTAGAGAGTAATAAGTCTAATTACAGTTTTATAGATCCATAAGACATACTTTCACCATATTCATTGGTGTTGTATATATCTCCCTGAGCATTCTTCCTCTTGCCTATAATCAACCCCCTTCTACTTTTTTGCCATAGTTAGTGATCTTTCCTCCTGGTTTCATATTTGAGAGAAGGCATGCTGCAAGTCAGCCTTATATTGATAAACAGGCTGACATATGTTTCCACCCACTTTTTTCACAAATGGCATAATATTGTTCTTGATGGTTGGGCAACATTCCATTATTTACATACACTACATCTATTCATCAATGGATAAACACCTGGCCTGGTATCATATCTTGACAAATGTAAATAATACCTCTACAAACACAAAATTATGCTATCTCTATAGTAGGCTTGCTTGGATTCCTTCCATTGTATGCAGAGATAAGATTTTGCTGGATTGTATGGATGTCCTCATTTTAATATTTTGTGGGACCCCAGTAATGATTTCTGTAGTTCCCAGATTAATTTTCATTTCCAAAAATATTGTTTAAGTTCCTTTACCCATAGCCTAAACATATTTTTGTTTGTTTGTTTCTCATTTGAAGATAGCCTTTTTCTGGCATGAGATGAAATCTCGGTGTGGCTTTGATTTATCTCTCCCCGATGACTAAGGATGTTTGATATTTCTTTATTCAGTTGTTAGTCTTTTGTCCTTCTTCTTTGAGAAGTATTTGGAGAGTTTTGTTCAGGTTTTCATGTATAGGCTTAGCTAGTTTTACTATTACTATTTTTAAATTTTTATAGTCCAGATGTTAGTCCTTTGCTTAATGAATACCTAGTGAAAAATTTAAAACACTTAGTAGACTTTGTCTTCAGTCTCTTGCTCCACTTGCTGTCTTGTAAGTTCTTCAATTTGGTGCATTGTCACTTATGAATTCTTCCTATTATATCCTGAGCTTGGCCCACTACTTGAAAATTTTTTTGCCTATACCAATCTTTCTGCTGTGTTTCCCTCTAGTATCAAAATTTAAGCTCTTGTAGTAAGAGTTTGAATTCATATATAGATGATTTTTGAACATATGCGAAATAAGAGTTTGACTTCATTCGTCTGCATGTTTACTTAAGATTAATTTCAAAAGCAAGTTCTATTTGTCAGTGAATCAAAAAAATTAATAGAACATGGATTCTATTGTTTAATACTTTTTTAGTTTTTAATCCTAATTTATTTTTTAAAAAGCTATCTTTTCTCATTTTGCATGCCCAATCCATTTCCTACTCACTCCCCACCTCCTGCTCCCTTTACCTTCCCCCCAAACACTCCCCATCTTACCTCCCTATCCACTCCTCAGATAGGGTAAGACTTCCCATGGGGAGTCAACAAAGTCTAGTACATTGTTTTGAGGCAGGACCAAGTCATTCCTCATTATATCTAGGTTGAACAAGGTATCCCTGCAAAGAGAATGGGTTCTAGAAAGCCAATACAAGCAGTAGGGATAAATCCTGGTCTCACTGCCAGTGGCCTGGCAGTCTTCCCTAGCCATACTATTTTCACCCACATTCAGAGGGTCTAGTTTGGTCCTATGCTGGTTCTTTGACTGTCAGGCCAGAGTTGGAAGGCTTCTACTAGCTAAGATAAGTGTTTCCGTGGGTATCCCCATCATGGCCTTGATCTCTTTGCTCATATTCTCACTCCTCCCTCTCTTCTACTGGACTTTGGGAGCTCAGTCCAATGTTCCACTGTGGTTCTATGCATCTGCTTCCATCAGTTGCTGGATGTAGGTTCTATGATGACTTAGATAGTCATCAATCTGACTACAAGGAAAGGCCAGTTCAGGCACCCTCTCCACTGTCGCTTAGGGTTTTAGTTGAGGTCATCCTTGTAAATTCCTGGGAATTTCGCTAGTGTTAGATTTCTTGGTAGCCATATAATAGCTCCCTCAGTAAAGATATCACTTTCCTTGTTCTTCATCTCTGTCCTTCCCTCATCTTGATCATTAAATTCCCTCTAGTTCTCCTACACCCTCCCCTTTCCCCTCCTCCTCTTCTGGCTTCCCTTCTCCTCCCAACCCCACGCTCCCAATTTCCTCAGGACATCCTGTCTATTTCTCCTTCCCAGGGGGATATATATATATACATATATACATATGTACATATGTACATATATACATATATACATATATACATATATACATATATACATATATATATATATATAATCTTAGGGTTCTCCTGTCACTTAGGTTCTCTGTAGTCATGGACTTTAGGCTCTTTATCCTTTGCTTTTTCAACTTGTATGCACTTATGTGTTGGTACATTCCATTTTCATCTTCTGGTTCTGGGTTACCTCACTCAGGATTTTTCGTTTCCATCCATATGCATGCAAATTTGAAAGTGTCATTTTTTTCTGCTGAATGGTACTCCATTGTGTAAAAGTACCACATTTTCTTTATCCATTCTTCAATTGAAGGGCATCTAAGTTGCTTCCAGGTTCTGGCTATTATGAATAATCCTGCTGCGGACATAGTTGAACAAATGTCCTTATAGTATGGTTGAGCATCCTTTAAGTATATGCTCAAGAGTGGTATTACTAGGCCCTATCGTAGGTTGATTTCCAATTTTCTGAGCACAGTAGATCACCTCCTAAATATAACACCATAGTTCAGACACTGAGAGCAGCAATAAATAAATGGGACCTCCTGAAACTAAGAAGCTTCTATAAAGCAAAGGACACAGTCAAATAGACAAAAAGGCAGCTTACTGAATGGGAAAAGATCTTCATCAACCCTATATCAGACAGAGGATTGATCTCCAAATTATATAAGGAACTCAAGAAATTAGATATCAAATATCAAATAACCCAATAAAAGTGGGTACAGAATTAAACAGAGTATTCTCAACAGAAGAATTTCAAATGGCTGAAAGACACTTAAGGAAATGTTCAACATCCTTAGCCATCAGAGAAATGTGAATCAAAATCACCCTAAGATTTTATCTTACACTTGTCGGAATTGCTAAGATTAAAATCACCAATGACAGCTTATGCTGGAGAGGATGCAGAGTAAGGGGAACACTCCTCCATTGCTGTTGGGAATGCAAACTTGTTTTATAAATTTTAAAAGAAACATTTTAGGAGTGGAATAATTTGCATCAGTGATGATGAAGCATGGAAAAGGACAGTTTGTTGGTCCAAAAGATTAGAGGATTAATATCTGTTGACTATATAGGAAGAGGTAAGTCCTTGTAAAATAAGTTCTTGTATTTAAGTTAGTTGAACAAATGTCCTTATAGTATGGTTGAGCATCCTTTAAGTATATGCTCAAGAGTGGTATTACCTGCCCTTATAGGAAGAGGTAAGTCCTTGTATAATAAGTTCTTGTATTTAAGTTAGAGGCGAATAAAAAAATGAAGGCTAATTTATTTTGAAATTAATATTGAGTAAACATGCTGAAAGTTGTAGGAAAATACCTTTCACATCTTGCCATTGTTTTACCAGGCTGTCTAACGCACAACTTGAGGATTTGAGTCATAAATATTTCTATGTCCCTTCCTGCTGCTATAACAAAAATACTACTAGACCTCTTAAAATTTGTAGAGACAGATGCAAAGTTTTATCCTTCTTATGTCAGTAGTCACTCACAATCCATAAAACAGGGACGTGGGTAGCACCAGCAGAAAAGGATTTTGCGCATCCAAGAGGCCTCTGTGCTACAGCTCTCGCTCTAACACCTAACACGCATGGAAAGCTCTGTTTCTTTTGTTCTTTTTCCATTTCTTTTCTTTCTTGGTCTTATTCCAGGGGTTGTAATAGGTACTGTGTTTGCTTCCATTGTGCTCTCACCACATGTACTGTTTTAAAGCATTGTGGCTGTCTCCACGACTCATGGACCTCTTGAACTTAGGATGGATTTTTAACACCATATTCTTACCATGGAGCACAGTTCCCTGCTCAAGTTAGTGAACACATGCCTAGGTGATCAGCTAATTAATGTCCACATAAAGCCTGACTTTCTTCTGTTGGAAGGCATTGCTGGCTGGTTGAGGCTATAGTCTCTCATGGCAGCTTTCTCTAAAGCTCAGCAACATGGGAACTCCATCCCTCCTCAGCAGAACTCTCTGCCTTTATCTGCCCTTATCTGGAAAATGTCCCTGGGCAAGGAGGACTGACTTTATCTGAAGGCTGTCTCCACGTGTGAATTTCTGATTTATCTTTAGCTTGAAGCTTGGCACAGATTCCTGCTAGAAGACTCATGCTAGGAGCTCAGCTATTGGACCCTACTGCCATAAACAAAGCCTTGTGATAGGAGCAGGCTACTTAATAAAAATTAAGGTTTGTTCCCAGGCTCCCCAATCTTATATATTCCCTATAATCTGGAATAAAGTTGAGTTGTTTAAATGAAAGCAGTCTCCCGAAGGCCTGTCTCTATCTGTGCTCGTGGGTCATGAACAAAGCTTTCTCCTGCCACTTCTGCCCCTTTGTCTTTGCAGACTGGTAGCCAACTGTCCTAGGGGAAAAAGGAAATTCCCACACTCTTTATTGATGAACACTAAAAATTAGGGTTTGCCTTATGGTTAGATCAAAATGGCATTAAAAAGAAATGGCAGCATGACTTTTGCTTTATTTGTCTATTGGCTGCAATCAAAATAGGACCAAAGACAATCCAGTTATCACAAGTACTTATTAATTCCCAGAATCAATTCAGGAAGTCAATCCGTTCTGCAAACATTAACAGAAAAATGCGTCCAAACCGATTTTCCGTGATTAGCGTTTATCCTTCTGCCTTGTGCACTGTAGAGTGTCTCACTTTTCTGCGACCCGTGGAGGATATCTATCTTTGTATGTTCTTTTCGAGTTCAAAGTGGATAATGTCTGAGAGTTTTGTGTTTATCATCCTTGCATATACATACTGCTTAGTGCTGAAATAAATGAGTTAGTCACTAGTCCCTGACCTCCTTTGTAACTGATGCTGGGGAAACAGATGAAACCATTGGTGGAGAGAAAAGATAATGCTCTCAGTTTTGGTAAACATACAGTCTTTCAAGGGAACTGTGAGGCCTAATGATGGCATTCATCATCTTCTACAGACACTGTACCTCCATATTTGTCCTTGGCACACTGACGTGTTGGAGATCCATGGCTCTTTTTAGAATTAACTTGAATTCATGATACCAAATCCCTCGCGGGACACGCTGTCACTAATGAGCCTTCCTTCAGGGTTTCTCATGTGGCGTCTATAAAGGGTCACAGCTGCAACCTGTTTTGAATGTAAAATAGCCTGAGGGAATGGAATAAGATAAAATTGAGCAACGCCAGTTCAATGCTCAATGACTTATGAGTCATTCTCTCTCTTTTTATAAGTCATGCCGTAATGTCATTCATAAAATAATGCTAGGTTTCCAAATATTTTTACTAGTATTTGGCAGATATAAGGGACACCTTGTGCTTAGTATGACACTTGTGAGAAGAGGTAGCAAGGAAACTCTTACTTGCTTCAGTTTGGATTGTCTCCAGTCTGTGAATCTTTAAGAAATAAATACTGTTTATGAAGGAGCTCTCTTTATCTTTGCATAGAAAAGAACATAAATCGAATGATATGTCCTATTGTCGGGGTCCCTGGGTAAGGGTGACGAATAAACCAGGACACAGGGGATGCCGAGCGAAATCAGCAATAGCAACTGCATGCTATGCTTTATTAGCATAGACATTTTATACACTTTGTTTACATAAGCTCAACAAGGAAGTGAACTTCGATGCAATCACAACAGAAGGGTTACTATGACAAGAGAAGAGTTGTCATAGTAAGATAAGAGTTACCATAACGTTACCATAGTATAAGGAGAATATGTTTCTGTTACACAAGTAAGAACAAGGAACTAAAAACTGAAAAATACATCGGGTGNGGAAACTCTTACTTGCTTCAGTTTGGATTGTCTCCAGTCTGTGAATCTTTAAGACTGATCTCTCTCAGGAAATGTAGGCTGTATTTTGCAAACTTCCAAACTCCTTGCTTTGGCTGCTTCATATACAAATTAACTAGTAGACATTCAAATACAGTTTCTGAATGGAACACAACCAGAGGACTTGAATGAAAGTGCATATGGGCATGTGATAATCACATCTGAATAATTAAATGCAAAAATGTTTGCAGCAACTGTGGCCTCTACCTGGAAGGCAATCTCTTCTAATCTCTTCTAATCTTGACACATTCACTTCGTGGACATGGTGGAGGAGCCTGTAAGGATAACATTTTATTTTTCTTGTGGATGTGGTTATGCCTCTTGATATTTTGGTGACATTCTGTGGGAGGCTGAGTTAATGGCTCATTTTGTACTACTACAAGCGTGAAAACCCACACTTGGCTCCCTAATACCTTTGTAAAAAGTCAGGTGTCATGCCACATATCTGCAACCCTAGAGCTGGGAGTGGGAGGGGTGGATTCTGGGAGGCAATAGGCTAATCTGCCTAGTTTCCCAGTGAGTTCCAGGCCCATTGAAAAACTTTCTCTCAAATATGTGGTGGAATAAATTCAAAGAAG